>CM061533.1:265364398-265564317 GCA_030545055.2 Neoaliturus tenellus
AAAATTACGGTCCAGAATATTTGATCTGGAGGATCTATCCGATCCGTATAACAAAGTAGCCAATGTTGTGCTTAAAATAATTTGTTATAGGAATTTTTGTTTACAGAATAACTCCATCCATAATAACTAGAGGAGGTAAACTCATGTGGTTTCCAAACTCAGGTCAACAATTATAAAAATTATATGTTTTTCATGTTATGTACATGGATACTTCTACGAGTAATTTAAGTACGAAACTGGTTACAATTCTCATGTACAGTCCGCTAAAACCCACATCAGTTTAGTGTGTCAACACTCGTTGGAGTTTTCATGTTTCACGGTTGGCAGCATTTGACGGATGGCCGCCACTGATAAAGTTGTTACCTAACCCAAACATTCCCTCTCTCACACTGAAACACATGTTGTAATTTCTAATGTGTCCGTGCTCTGATTTCCATTTTATGTGCTCTGAGTAGGTTCGTTATACAGGTTGTCGTTAAAGTCCATCGACAAACTTCATAATATGGCTAATTGGATCAAAATAAGCAAGAAAGTTCATTTTAAGGTATGTCCTTATATGCGTATCTACCCAGATTTCCGCCATTTTGTTTTTTCCACTTAATAATTTTTATTTCGGTGACGTATGTAGAAAGTTTATATTTAGGATGGCCCTTTATATTGCTAATGTCTGTTTCTACAGTAAATTTAATGTTTCCTATCTATATTTTTCAAATGGCGGCCATTCTAATTTTTTTCAAATAAAATATCTTAAAACCTTTAAATTTTACAAAACACACAAAAGTTCACAAATTTAACTATCTAACCAATGATACCAAGTTTGTTAGAATGTGTCAAACAAATAATGGACAAATAATGGTGTTAAAATTAATAAAAAACAAGAAGTAATAATAATAATAAATAAATAAATAAATAAAATAACAACATTACTATTATATGTACAAAAAATGGGGTATGTTGGAGAAAAAAATCACAGAAACCATGTAACTTTATTAGTAGCCTCTAGCAAGTAGCCATTAGCCATTAACTATTGTTTGTACTATGTGATGTATTGGGTTCTTCCCGTTGAAATAAATAAATGGAGTTATTATGACTATTCTATTAAAATAACCCTAATTTGGAATAGCATGCAAAATCAACGTTATTTCTCTGCTGAAAAATCACAATAACTCCATTATTTGCTGTTCGATCCTCACAAACTTGGTATAATTGCTTATATAATTAAATTTGCAAATTTTTTTGTACCATGTAGAATTTTGATAAAATTTACAGTTTAGGTAAGATAGGCCTATTTGAGTTCAAAACTTTAATTGCCGCCATTTTACAAATATTCGTTAGAAAAAAAATCATTTTTGTTGTTGAAATTTGCACTGGTATTGTAAATGTCCATGCCCAAAATGAAGTTAGTACATCAATCCGTCACCGCTATGAAAATTATTAAGTGTAAAAAACAAAATGGCGATAATCTGGATAAATTTGCATTTTATAAACATACCTTCATATGAACTTTCTTGCTTATTTTGACCGAATTAGCCATACTATGAAGTTTGGCGACGGATCTTAAAGACACCCTGTATATATACATATATCTATACATTTATTAAAAAGTTAACGAAAAGATCGCATCTACGTAACAAGAATTCACACCCTTTTGCACGACATTATTTCATACTGTACTTATTTTGCTCGACTTTCACACAATCTTATATGACATAAAGTTTGAGAAGAAAGTGAAAAGTCGTTGTCAACGCAAACTAAACAACTTCAAAAGTATTGCTAAAGGGGAAAAAATTAATAAAAAAGCCCTTATAAAATCCCAAAAAGCATTTTATTTATAAATTTTAAATATGTTTAGTAGTGGCAAATGGGGGCTTTTGGAACAGTTCAAGGTCACCCGAGCGATGACGTCATCGATGACGTCATCGCTCGGGTGACCTTGAACGGTTCCAAAAGCCCCCCATTTGCCACTCCTACGTTTATTGTTTGTAACTTTTATTATTCAAACTATTTTATTTCCAGGAGAGAAGACGGCCATGCTGGGCCGCAACTCCGCCACGCTGTTTTTACAATCTTTTGCCTTCCATTGGCTGCTGACCGTCATCCTCGCCCTAACGAGAGTACTATAGCGACACTAGCGCGCCTAGCGGACGAACAACAACGTTCACCGACCCTTCCAAGACATTAACCATCACATTTTGTACTTAAGTCATCGTAAGTTTAGACCACTTCGACAGTTCCTTGTTTTTAAAACATTGTAATAAATTGTAAAAAGTCACTTTTGTAATAAATTAAGTTTGATCTTTATGTGCTGTTTTTTTTAGTGTCTCTTAGGTATTTAATCGATTTTGTCGTCTGATTGTTTACCTAGATAACTCTTGCTAAGAATATTTTAACTGTGGTTTACAAAAAAAGGTAGTGTTAGTGCTCATTTATTTTGATACCTAACATGCAGAGAACGAGGAAAGCAAGTACTGTGCTGTCACCAAGTAAGCAACAAGCTATCACAGTAGTAGTGTGTTTTGGTTACACCTAGACCGGAAGTGGGGCAGCTGCCCGAGCAGCTGCTGCAGTTGACTCGGGCAGCTGGCGCCAGCTGCTATGCTATATAGCTTCCGGTGGGGGTTAGAGGGTATATATGAGATGCTGTAGTTATATGTTATGCCATATAGGTTGGGGTGGAGCTGGCGATAGTGTTGGCGTTAGGGTGAAGTGAATTTGCGCATAAAGTGGGGTTGAACTAAAAATGCGCATAAATTAAAAGTCAGTTGAAAATTGAAATTCGTCGGTGTTAACGAAACTCTAACAGTTGAAGAAAAATTAAGAGTTAGTTCAAAATTGAAATTCAAACTTATAACTGAGATGTGGAAAATACGTCAAGGTCATCCAGAGTAAGTTTTTAAAAATTCCATCCAACTATCACCAGAAATAGTTTTAAGTTGAAGTAGTTGGTGATAGCGGGATAATTGATTCGTGCCATGGGAGAGGTGTTTATCGTATGAAAGTTGGCGATCGAATGAGAAACGCCGCCTAGGGAGAGGGCTTATAAAATGGCAACCTTCCCCACCACCCCTTCTCCCACTCCTTTAGACCAATAACCGGTCGCCGACTCTATGTGTTGAAACTGAAGCAGACATGGCGGCCGCCATGGATAATTCTAACCTCAAACCTTAGTTTTGCATTGGTGAGCATGCGCCACCCCCACTCCTTTACCTTTCTTTTATATTTTTAAAACCGAACAGATGTCCGGGCAGCTGCCCCTATGGGCAGATGTTCGGGCAAGTGTTGGGGGCAGAGATGTTGAAATATTGGGGTGGAGATGGCGATAGCGTTGGTGGTCGGTTGAACTGAATTTGCGAATAAAGTAACTAGGGTTGAACTAAAAGTGTACATAAATTAAAAGTTAGTTGAAAACTGAAATTTGACGGTGTTAACAAAACTCTTAATAGTTGAACAAAATTAAAAGTTAGTTTAAAACTGAAATTCAAATTTATAAATGGGATCTGGAAAGTATGTCAAGGTCATCCAGAGTAAGTTTTAAAAAAGCCTACCCAACTACCACCAGAAATAGTTCTAAGTTGAACTAGTTGGTGATAGTAGGATAGGTTGAAGTAACTTTTGAATTTTATTAGTGAACATACAATTAATGTGCAACAGCAGAGTTTAAACAAGTTGAACTTTTGTGATGAATTACAGAGTTGTAAATGCAAACACCGACGACGATGAGAAGGTAAATGCAGAGTCCCCAGATGATGTATTTGAAAAGCTTGAACAAATGTAACATTTCGAGTTGGTTTTCCCGTTCCATTTCTAATCGTTTAATTTCCAATTTCAATTTATCCTCTTCCATTCTAGTTACGAAGGGAACTTCATCCATCATATCCATCATAATTGTGTTAGTGTTTGAAATTTTAGTGATGTTGATAGTTCAGAAGTTGAAGACGGAATGAGAAGTGAAAGGGAAAAATGTTAGTTAAATAAAGAAGTGGTGGGGGGAAGACTTTGCTCTTAATTATTACCATCAGTAGTGTCAGATGGTGCAGGAGTTAGATTTAGTAAACTGTCTTCGTCCGAACTTTCAACCTTATCACAAATAGGACAATCGTATGTTATTTCCAAATTCATTTTGATGGTTGTAAAATTATCTACAAGTTCTTGTAAAATATTAAAAATGTCTTGTAACTCTTCTTTAGAGTTTATTTCAAAACTAGAATTCATTTGGGCCAATGGAGAGTTGTTCATTGTTGGAGAGTCGGTGATGGAATGAGGATCGGCGCATAGGGAGGGGGCTTATATAATGGTGACCTTGAGCAGGCGTCTAGGGAGGGGGGCTGTCTAGGGAGGGGGCTTTTATATGGAGAACCTTGAGCTTATGATTGAATAAAATGTTTAGTTCTTCTTCTTCGTCTTTTAATTCAATTATTTGAACCGAAGTAGTTGTTTCATCTTCTTCACTTGATGAAGAAAACAATTCACCAGGATTTAAATATTGAACTACAATTCTGAACCATCTTATAGGATATTCGTCAATGATAGAAAGTAAGTTTTGAAACAATTCTTCCATCTCCTCCCTGTCAGTTATTATATGTTCAAACTTGATAAATTTGTTTTCCATGTTGTTAGTTAGAGTGTTGGAAGTGGAATGATTTAATATTATATAAAAATTAGAACTAGTGGTGGGGGAAATCTCAAGGTCATCCAAATGAAGTTTGAAAAAAGAGCGTAAAACTGAAATTACACATTTGATGGTTCTACAGGATCGGAATACCAATCTGATCTGTATTTACATCTTTTTATCATATGTGTACAAAAATCATCTTGATGAGACTTGGTGTGTTGACAATGAGCAAGATCTAGAGGGTGAAATTTGAAACATCTTTGAGGACAACTTGTATGAAAATATCTTGATTTGTAAAATTTGAAAGTTCGCAATTCCGGTGGTGGTAGTTGTTTTGTTTTGCATTTGCAATAACAAGATCCGAAGAATTCACATTTAGTACAAGCCAACCCATCCACCATCATTGGTCCTAAATCTGTACACTGTTGTTCACAACAGTAACGAGGTTTGTACTTGTATTTTTGCTCTTCCATGTTGATGCTGCGGAGTCCAGTGAAAGAATAAGAGTGTATAGTGTTGAATAGCGAGTTTTATATACTATGAAAAGTGGTGGGGGTAATTTTAAGGTCATCCAAACGGAGTTTTAAAAAATTATACCTTACTAATGTAAGGAATGTTGATACTTAAGAAGTTTGTTTCTCTTTGTTTTCTTCAGACTTTTTATCTTTCTCAGCTTTAGCCATAGCAACTAGTTCTTCTATTGATAGCGGATGTACTTCAGGAAATTTCAAAATTAATTTAGCTTGGTATCCTTCTTTAGCTAATACATCTATATCTTTAGTCATTTGTTCAACAGTGTTGTAATCTTTTCCATAGATTTTTCCATCAAGTTGAATCATCATTCTGTACAACATTTTCTTAAATAGGTCTTGTCGTGGTGAGAGCTGAGAAGCAAATGATTATTTATTCAAGTATTACATCCTTTTTATTAACTCACATTCAACACGTGATTCTTTATTTGTAGTTTTGTTTGTCAAAAGTTATTCAACATTGGTAATATTTTTGGAACTTGATGTTATGTTGACCAGTAGGCGATGAAGAAGTTGTAGGTTGTGTAGAAATAAATATTTCATCATCGCAATATTTTGTTTTAGTGAACATCCTTGTATTAGTAGCCCTAACATCAACAGTTAAGTGATAACCACCGGTAAGTAAAACTCGCATTTCGTTGGTTAAATCTTCGAGTTGTTTAAAAGTTGTAATGGTGTTGGTATCGTAAGATGCACACTTGACTTTGAGAGACATATTTAGTTTTTTATATTAAGCAATAGAGTGAGCGAGATGTGTATGGTACGAAAGGTAGTCGTAGACTGATGAACTTCACAAGTAGATTTCTGCTTTTATCATCACACAAAATTGGGTCAAGGTCATTCCGTGGAATTTTTAAAAAAGCAACATATTGTAATGTACAAAGACATTACAATATGTTGCTTTTTATTTTTTTGTTTTATATCATATTTATTGAGAAACAATTACAAACAAATATTTACAATGTTATGTACAAACTAATCAATAGTAGGTGTTACATGAATTGTAAGTTCAGTAGAGTTATTTCCACTTGGTCCGTGCGAAACCAAATAGAGTGCACCGGGTTGAACTACACGAAGATCTTCATTTTGAAGAAGTTGTACAAAACGTGTAGGTAGGAAGATTTGAAACTTCGGTTCGTCACCAACTGTATACGGTGCCTCGCTCAATGTGCAATTAATAGCATCACCTACTGAAGTTTCCATTTTCTTGATCGTATGAATGATGTAATGTTTTTCTTCTTTTAGTTCAGAACATTTCTTCGTAGGTAGAATTGATGATTTAGAATGAGCGTTAAACTGATCGACCAAATTTTGAAGTAAGTTCTGCGATGCCATCTTGATGTTATTGTTAATTATCTTGTAAATAAGAATGTCCGTTGGAGATGTTGTCTCTTCGGAGGTTCGAGTAATACTCATGCTGTGTCATGGTAGCGCTCTCACTTTTATAGTCGACACTACCCCCACTACTTTTTTGAAGGAAACTATTCAAGCGGTAGGCATTCTTTAAAGCGCACTGCGACCTTCGATGTTTAAAACTTTTTGATGAAATACAAAGTTCGTTGAAGTAGCATTGGAAATCTTTATCAATTATTGCATTAATCACTTCGTTGCTTGTAAATGATTGTATCCAATTTGCTTTTTCCAATCCTCTTGTGTAGATAATTTTAAACTCTTTACAATAATGATTCATAATGTGCGGCATCATGTTATAATTAATGAAACCTTCATCCCAACTTAAGTTGTGAAAATGTTTGTTCAACCATTTGTTTGTAACTTTCGCTTTAGTTGTTAGTCTATTAAATGGTACTGGAGGTTTGAACAAATAATGATAAACTACTGATGTGTTCATGTCTAAGATTACTAATTCTTTAATAATAAAATTACCATCATTTCCTCGGAAAGCTTGAAATTCAATTATACCTCTTTTAACTTCCATTATGTGTGGTGCATTAGAAAACGAAACCCGTTTATTCATGATGAAGTCTTATTAACAACTGACTTAAAAATTGAATGAGCCGACGTTTATAACAGACAGGATTGTTCTTCTTCTTTCACTTCTTGTGCCACTTCATCGATATTAAAATTGGTGTGATAGTTGTTTAATTGTCTCCACATTTCAACTTCTTGAGGTATTCTATTAAAGATTGAAGTATCCACGGGACCGTATAAAATTGGAACAAAAGGTTGTTTGTCCAATGTATCGATTAAATAGTCTTTAATTATTACACTTGAAAATATTAGTTGTTTCAAATATCTGGTGACGGGACCGGTAGTACAACTTAAAGTGTAAAATTCTTCTTTAGTAAAATATAATTTAACATTGTGGGTAGTTAAATCTCTGAAGCGAACAATTTGTCCTCCACGATGTTTTACTATATCAACTTCAATATTTGATTCCAATAAACTTAATCTTGTTCTTCTTCCAAATGTGTTGTTACTTAAATAGCACTCCAAAAGATGTAAATGTTTCATGAGAGATTCCCAAGTAGTTTCACTGAAAGTAACCATTTTGTTTCCATGATTTAAAATAACAATTGGTGAATAATCCATTGATTTTAAAATTCCAACTGATATACTTTTTGTCATGCATGAAGAAATTGGGTAGATAATCCGAAGAAATACTTCTGTTAAAATATTGGTTGTAATGTTAACTTCAACCTTCTTCCTTTTTACTTCTTTTTCAGATTCTTCTTCTTCTCTCTTCTTATGTTTGTTAAACTTTAGGAACTCGTCCATTTCTCGTTCAACTTGTTTTTCTATATCTGAACTATTATCATCCATTAGAGGTGTATTTTCTTCTCCGTTAGTAGAATTCATCTTGCGAATGATGTTTCCCATACGACGGTTGAAGATAGAATGAAGTTTCCACTAATTATTTTCTCGCTTTTATATTTTTCGTAAAATCCTTGAAATTTATACAATTACATAATTGTTTGTTTTCAACTTGTCTTTCACAAATGAAATTCTAACCTCAAAAATTGAAGCAGATAATTCTAACCTCAAAAATTTGCAGTCGTTGTACAATTCTTCTTAAAGTACATTCTTCACAATTCCGGTCAGCGGTGTGTAAGTAACTATTTTATCATGTAGAATTAGACAGTATGCCGAAGTTCCATCCGCTACTGGTTCTTCAAATTCCATTTCAATTTTTATATCCACACTTGATGATTTTACCGATTCATTTTGTTTTGAACAATCGATTACAATTATTGGAGCCTTGGAATAATACTGGTCAGGTGATAATAGTGGTGTATTAGTTTTTCCATAATATGACGATTGAAATCTTGCATACATATCGTATAAAATGGAAAAACGTTTTTTGCTGAACATGACATTCAAATTGTCATAGGGAAAGAATTGAGAGTTTAGGAAAACTTTACAATTCTTTATTTTACAGTGATCAAATTGACCAGCATTTGCAGTGATAACATCTTTTCGCTTAGTTTGAAAACCGAGTATTATGTACCTTGCTCGTTCCAAGTAAGTTGATGTCTTGACGGTCCATGTTTGTCGTTCTGTCTGAGGTAGTGTAGGGTATTCATGAAATTCCCAACTTCGGAATGGCATCACAATATCACGGTCAGATTTCAACTTTCTCAATAATAGGATTCTATGTTCATCAGCTAATCTTACATGAGGTACTCTCCAAACAACTTTATCCAACTGTAGTTGCCATTCCAGTTTATCTTCCGTAGTTGCAGGGTCTGCAAGTATCAAGTCCTTATTAGTTGAAGATCTGAGTAATACTAATTCTTGTTTGACATTTATTATTACCCGTTTGTAATCTTCAGCGAATCCCAAAAGCAATCGTAAAGGTACATGAAAATCAAAGTGACCGTTGGAAGCCGGTGTTATAGTGTCTTTATCGGGGGCAACCCATCCGGCGGTGACTATTGAATTCTTCTCATGCGGTGTTAATGATGTTAATCCTTTCAATGTCGTTGTTAAACCAACCTTTTTTGTTGAATCAACCGTCACCCCTGATATTTCATATCTTATTTCATCAAAAAGATATGCCATCGGGTTATTTATAAAAGGAACTGTTGAAGCAGTTTTTCCATCCAATTTTAATACCCGTCCTTCGATGTACAAGTAACTTTCACACGGTAAAGTGTAAATATCTTGTTGTTGAATGGGGATCCTTATTTCATCGTTATTGTTTAATTTTGATGAAGTGTAAGGGTTGTGCGTGTGATATTCCTTCTCCCATAGTGTTTCGTCGAACGTTGGTCCTTGAGATATATCCAGGATATCCATCGCTGTTAAGTTTCAATCCAATCTTCTGTAGAAAACGAATGTTTTCCGATGTTAACTCTTCCAATGTCGAGGAGCTACTGAGCTCCCGACTCTTCCGTTGCGGTTTAAATGATAATCCCATGTTGACTTTTATGTTGCTGCTCTGATGTGTATCCGTATAGTAATTGTTTCTCCTCTAAAGTCAACACTATGACCGTCTTGATCCAATATGTTCAGTACGATGTCTGAAATGAAACTGGTGTTTAACGGTAGGTATATCAAGTTTTGTGGCTTCTCAACAATTTTAAAACCGGGAGCCACTGTTGGATAAAATGTATGTAAAATATGTTGATTAACTCCATCTCTATAAGATCCGTGTATAATGTTGCACGTGACATCGATACTATTTACATTCAATATTGTTACAGTTGAATCACCTGAATGAGTAGTTCCAGGAGTTAAGATTTTCTTTATTGTATCTGTAAATCCAAGTAAACTGCCAATCGACTGTTCCAAGCTGACATCAATATAATATTTCGAAGTTATTTCTGCTTTTAAAGTATTATTGTTTCCTTTAACGGTGATATTGTCTTCTCCGAGTTGTTTCTGTAATAATTGGTTTATATCATCGATTTCATAAGCTCCAGTAGGAAATGTAATTATTTTCAATTCTGAGTATTTTCCTGCAGCATCCTTAGTTTCATAATAATGTAGTAAATTATTCTTCCCTTCCGTAACATTGGGAATTGAGTTGTAGGTAGTCAAATCAAGTAATGCCGCTTCCCATAATCGTTCCTTGGATAGACGCAATGCTGGGAACAGCGTACTTTTCAATGTGGATGAATTTCCACTCAATGACACTGTATACGATGACATCTTAAAGCTGACTGACACTTTTCGCTAGAAACTCCAAACATAAATGCCCACATATTTCAGTATTGTTAGGTTGTTCTCTTTTGTAATTGTAAAAAATGTTTTTGGAGTTTCGAAAATAATGTTGAAGTTCTTTTGGCGGTGGTAGATTGCCAAAACTGTCAAAGTAGTAAACGGTTTGTCCGAGCTTTTTATAGCATACCCAATGAGTGCCTGGACCATAGGTGGAATCCAAATTTACTATTCCAGTTTCATTTTTCCATATTTTAGTTGGTAATGCATCTTTCATAAAAACTCCTCGAAAGAATGGTATTTTCAAACATTTTACATAATCATTTAACTGATGATTTGTTAAGGCTTTATTTGGAATTATCAATTGACTCTTCTTATTTAGTACACACGGTATGGTCTTAGGTATAAACCTGCTCCGTTTTTTACCATTTGCCAAACAGAAGTCTTCTTTACATTTGCCTTATGAGTTCTACGACGTCCTTTTTTAATGTTTCCACCTCTTTTGGGAGCGCCTTTCTTTGCAGGTCTTCCTCTGCGACTTCTTCCACCACCTAACTTTGCTTTCGTCTTCATGGCTGTAGTTACTGCCCAAGCCGATGCTTTTTCTGCAATACTTGCGTCACTTGATTTTACTCTTTGCCAAGCTTTTTCTGCTAGAATTTTATCTGCTATTGCTCTATTTGTTGAATCTTTATACTTTGAATATGCTATATCGTGTTCCTTGCAAGCTTGATCTAATTTATTAATTCCAGGATCTCCTCTTCCTAAACGCTTTGCCACCTTAGTTCCAGGTCCACAATATTGATAACCTCCGGGCAGATGTAATTCGTATGGTAAAGTGTCTATTGTTCGATTTACAACAGCACCAACTGGAATCCGTCTGAGCAGGGATAATGCAGCTGATGTTATACCACGTCCTCTCTTGCCGCTGTCTTGACAATGACTGAGAGATACGGTCTTCATTATGTTGTCTTATATAACTGGCGTGTTTACTCCACGAGATACTTTACACAAATGAATAACTTGTGCAAAATCTTTTATATTTAAAGACTTAGTTATTCAAATTAATTATATACTGATTTATAATTCTATTTTTAATCCAAGCTTCTCGTTCATCGGGTTGAATCATCACATGACTCGTTGTACTAGCTATATGATTGTGGGTATCAATAAGTAAATTACCCACTATTCTTATTAAACAATCTAAAGTTACAGCATCTTTCGGATGTTGAGGATCTTGTAACTGCATAATACGTTTATCATTACAAGTATATGCGGTTGAATCACTTTTTGATGTTGTTATGACTTGTCCAATAGTAGCAGCATCATTTGAATCTTCACCTGGTAAAATATTAATTATTTTCTTCATCTTTGCATCATATTTGGTCCCAAAGTGTTTATCCCAAGTTATTGTTTGTTTCAATGTAACACAATCATCTTCTTCATAACCAGGATAAATATTTTTTATTCTTCTATTACGACCATCGTATGTATCTAATCTACCACCACTTGCAATTAATGTTTGTACCATAAGAGGTACATCTGAATCTTTTATACCAAATCTTCCATTTGTTATTGTTTTATGTCCTGCATCCCATTCATCATTTTTTCCTTGCATTAAATCAAACTTTTCATTTCCATGTATAAATTTATCTCCCCGCTTTAACACGGCATCTTCATGTTTTACAAAATTTGATGTTTCCTTTTTTAATTCTTTAGATAATTGTTCCATAGTAACAGCATCTTTTGGTTGAGAACCAAACTTTACATTTGTCAATGTTTTACCATGACAATCGATTCCATTAACATCTTGTAAAATACAGTTGTCCTTGATGTATTTTAGGTTTACAGCATCACCGTCTTCCTTTGGGTATCCAATGTCATTTATAATAAATTTATAAAAAGAAAATCCATGTTCAGTTTTTTCCGGTATTATAGAATGTAAATATTCTTTATTAACTGAATCTTTATCATTTTTGGGATTTCCCACGTTGGTTATTCTATAATTTCCAGCATCATACGTTTGTCCATCTTTTAAGTTATTACCCCATTGCAATTTTAAAGTATTTGAAAGTTCAGATGATAAGTACTCTTTAGTAATTGCATCAGAACCTTCAGTTGGTTTACCAACATTAATTAATCTATGTGATTTAACATCGTAAGTATTCTTATGTAATTTCAATGATGTTGAAGTAGCTTCTTTTACTGTCTTCAAATTTGCTCCATCAGTATCTTCTTCTGGATCTTTAACTAGTTTTAAACGTTTATTACTTATGCTATAGTCACCTTCAGGTGTTTGCGGTAATCCACTTCTTTTTCTGTCTTCTCCAACTTGCACTCCTAACGCGGAGTACCGTCCGAACTTGTCGACGCTCATGTTAGAACTGATACGTCTTACGCTTGCAACTCTTTTATATCCGCAGACAATTATACAACTATACCACGATTCCTAAGTTCATCAACTAGAGCCACCCATTCATTATTCAAACCCGTATGACCGGCTTCCATGGCTTCATGCAATAGTCTCATTCGGTCAACCAATTTATTGATGTCGTTGTAGTAAATCACATTTGTATTGTATAGATTTTTCATCAATCCTTTACCAGATGTTGAAGTATCTCCTTTACTCTTTTTACCATGTTGTTCAAGAAGTGATAAATCCATAAGTGATAAAGATTTTCTTTTCAGTGGTTGTCTCACCGCTGGTGCAGTACGTAATGTTGGCAATTTTCGTGGAGGAAACAACTTGTTTATAATGATGTTATATTTTGTTGCACGTGAACGATTAATCATTGCATCCTTTAAGTAGTTTCTTTTATGAGCGTTAGTATTTTGGAGAATCTCCTTAAAAACACTTAAATCTTTGGATGAATATCTTAGTGGTATATTTTTAAAAATTAATTCATATAATCCTTTTGTTCCTTTATATCTATGC
The DNA here is from genome assembly GCA_030545055.2 of Neoaliturus tenellus. Classification (NCBI taxonomy): domain Eukaryota; kingdom Metazoa; phylum Arthropoda; class Insecta; order Hemiptera; family Cicadellidae; genus Neoaliturus; species Neoaliturus tenellus. The sequence goes on from CM061533.1 coordinate 265,377,597, forward strand.
TCACCAATAATGATGTAATCGTCTTGAGTTATTTCAAGCTTTGAATCACCAATCTTTAATTCATTCCCATCAATTCTTGCTCCGTATATGTGTGATCTACTCAAATTCGGGTTTGATTTCATGTCATGTAGCATTTTCATTATATATTTTCTTCCAAGAGGTCCATGTTGTAATATATCGCTACTCAATTGAGTTAAATTTGGAATAGATTGTTCAGCTTCAGGTATTGGCTGTTCTTCTCCCTTTTCAACAATTGGTTCTTCTTCTTTTGCTTCTTCTTGCTCACTAGCACTTGTGTATGAATCATCATCTTCTTCTTTTTTTAATGCTTGTACTTCTTGTTTAGAAATTGGTAGTAAAACATCTCCTTCATAACGAGGTTTACCAATAGTTTCTGATATCTGTTTTAAAGGTTCCGTAATAGGTTTAAATGTAGTCTCTAGAAATTCTTCTCTTTCACTTAAACCCATCCTCAATGCACGATTCTTCATCCTAATAGAATCACTGAGTGATTTTATTTCTTTCAATAGTTTTTCTTGATTCACCATGTTTACACTGTGAAGTTCAACGTGTAACTAGATGTAGCATCGGTAGTTCAACGCATAAATACAAATTTATCCAACCCTATACGATATCTACCATTTTTAATATCTTCTTCCTTCATAATAACGAGAAAGCTATATTTCTCATTCCATGCTTTGCCACACATCTCTTTAAATTTTTCAAATGGCATATCCGCATTTACATGATCATTATATATATGATTTAAATTTGTTTCATCTTGCTTGAAGATGATCAACATATTTGCATTGTCTCTTATGAGTTGTTTTGGAATTTTACTGTATGTTTGACCAATATAAATGCTATCAATATTATGATGTCTTCCCATAGCAAAATAATTCCTTATTGTGTCATGATTTTCACAAGAAACATCGTCAAATATAAAAATAGAAAATGGTTTTGCTTCATTTGGTTGCATAATTGTTTCACTGGCATTAAACTTGTAAAAATTTACTTCAGGTACACTTGCAAGTACTTTATCCAATAATTGATATTTTGGTTGTTGCAATGATTTTGAAAAAATGTATATATTGTTAAAACGCAATCCTTTAGGATTAGTTATAAGGTTAAAAACAACATTAGTTTTTCCACAATTTGAAGGACCAGTCATTAGACATCTTATCGTATTTGGTAGTAATTCACCATGTTTTCCATGATTTAACTTATCATTGTCAACTGTCAATTCATCAATGTTATTGATATTAAATCGATCTTTTTGTTGTACAATCTCCATCTTGTATAAAGGTTAAACACACAATGAGCTATTAAACAACTATACTAAGTCTTTTGAAGGAATCCAAGAGTCTTCACTTTTATCAAACCCTAACCACCGGACTTTAACCATATCCTTTTTCCTTTGTAAAATCTTCTCGACAAGATATACATCACCAACTGTTGATTTCAACAATTCGTGTCCATAAAATCCACCTTGAAGTAATTCACCCTTGTTATCCTTTAATAAATAGGTTTCAGGTATAGTTGGTTGCACTTTATAAATTGTAAATACTTCATTAGTCCAATTTGGTAGATATCTTTTACTAAATACACCTTTGTATTTGCTTATACGAACTTTATCGTTGACCTTGAACTTCTTTGGTTGCAATTTTTCCAATTTCGGTGTTGTATTATTTTTAATGCGTTGTAATACAATTTTGGCATTAGCACTATTTACCTGGATAGGTTTCATTCCAATGGTACGATGATATTTGTTGTTATACTCTTTTATAAGTTGTGGTAATATGTCATACCACACGTATGATCCTCGTTTTGAAAATTGTTTATACATCGCACCTTTTAATGTTCTATTGAATCTTTCAATTATTGAAGCTTTAACTTCAGAATTTGTAGAATAATGATTTATTTGATATTTCTTCATCAAAGCTCTAAAGTCTTTATTAAAATATTCTTTTCCATCATCGGTCTGTAGATGTTTAATTTTAAATTTATTTCTTTGTATTGTGGTTTCCATAGCTTTTGTAACACTTTTACCAGTCTTATCCTTCAATGGTAAAGCGTCAGCTATTTTAGTAATCCTTTGTTTAATTTACTGTGCAGTATCATTTCAATGAGATCAGCTTGATAAAGATCATTCATTCCTTTAATGATTGTACTTCTTCTTGGAAATCTTCTTCTTGCTGGTTTATGTAGTTCATTTACAATCTTGTCCTTCACACTTTCCATCTTCAGATGTTGCTTGTACACCGCATGTAAAAATACTGATCCATAGAATAGTTTATTCTCATCTATATATAGTTTGAATATAGGTCAAGGCCATTTCATATTAGTGTAAAAAAGAGGGAACATGGCATTGGGCTTGCCATGTCCCCTCTTCTTTACGGAAAGGAAAAAGGAAAAAGGTAGAGGACGAAGAATAGGTTTACTGGTCGATAGGGTTTAGAGAGTAGTGGCCGAATGGTAAAGTATTAATTTTATCTTCTAAAATATGGCGCTTGTCATCTTTGTAGCTTAATGCCCACTTTGTTTGTTTGACACTAAAAAGTTGATGATTATAACTTCTAATAGTGTTAAAAGTTGCAGTTGTTTCAACATTTTCAAACAAACATCTTTTATAATGTTCAAACTGTACGTTCTTCTTAAGAAAAGAAGTTTTTATTCCTTTGGCCTTCTTCGTGACTTGATGTTCGTTCCTTTCATTTATGTACAGTTGAAACGAATACAGTTTGGACATTAATGCTACAATTTCCATCATTGGCACACCATTTGTTTCATCTTTAAATTTTCCCAATACTTTCTTGTTTCTGTCATAGTCGTAATTTGGATGATCCTTAGGATAATCGGAAAAGTCGAAATCATCTTTATATATAAAGGTGCGTAGATCTTCATACATGTCATTTGTTTTAATCCAGTAAATTAGTGCATCCGTATCCATATATGCAATACCAATGTTCTCTCTTCCATAATAGTTAACCATCTTTTTATAATGAAACTCGTACATATGTGTTTTTGAAATATCCAAGATTGACATTCCAAGATACAAAGGACGATCCATTTCAACTGACTTCTTGTTCATGGAAATAACAACTAGATTTTCATTAATAATTACAGATGAACCAAAGTTTGGTTGTTGCACCAATTTCTGTAATTTTACTGGATCAGTTACCAATTTGATATCCTTATGTTTTCTTTTGTTTTCCAAAGTCTTGCCAAATATTGCGTTGTTCATTAGTTTAAAAAAATCTTTTTGAAAACTTGATGTAGCGGCAGCTCTTCTTCTTGTGTTGTTGTCGATGTACGATTTTAACCAGCAAGATTGAGAAAATTGTAGTACTCGATTAATTTTTGTAATTCTCAATCCTAAGTCTAAAGCCTGTTGTATCATCCAGTAGTGTCCGACATACCGAGACTTGTTGGTTAAAGTCATCAATAATTTTGGCCATCTTCCAGTAGGGGAAATTTCAGTCTTTGGAAGAAGTGGTAAATCATAATGATGATCGTGAAGATGTTCAGGATATTCAAAATCGACGTCAAAAATGTAACCAGTTTCACCATGCTTCGGTATATCCATTATGTTTCCAATTGATTCTGGGTCTATCCATTTGAAATTATCATATGGAAGGGGATTCGACATTGCCCATCCGTATAAGTTATTTGCATCGAAATAACCCAGGAATGTTGTTGGTTTTGATGCATCATAATCGGGCAGATACTTGTTATTCGCCTTAACATGTCTGGTTACACTTTGCGTCAATCCCCCTCGAACTCCTGATTCTAACATTAAAACCATATCTATATCAGTAAGAAGTTGTAATTTACAATTTGTTTCTTTCAACATGGCTTGCCATGCTAGTCCAGGTGAAGTGTATGAATGAAGAGGGTCCAATCCATATGCTGCAAAACATGTATTTCTAAATTCTTCCATTATATCACATAGTAAAGTTACATCTAATTTAACATAAAAATCTGAATATTCTCCCAATGTTCTAAATCCTAATTCGTTCCATACTTTACATGCATGATCATAGTCCTCTTGAGATATATCCATGTCGTAAAGTTTACTTTTGAATTCTTCTTTTGCTGGAAGTGATGTTTCATTAAATCTTTCTAAACTGTCTATGTAGTCATATGGGAAAACACCTTTCCGAAGTACCAGATCCAGTTTGTCGTTATTTACAATCTTCTTTGTTTCGATGAAATCTTGTTTCCTTAAATTTTCTGAAAGTTTGGATAAACTCGACGGCATAAATCTGTAGGAGTCCAAGAATCTTAGTTTCATGTTTCCAACTTCTTTGGAAAAACTGATGAACTTCTCTGAAGTTTCAGCTAATACATCAATTTTACCATCGTCTCTTCCTAATTCGGGTATTATAAAATGAGCATCGTACCCACTGAGGTTATGCAGAACCACAGGAATAAATAGTGGTAAACGATAGCTCAAGATGCATTTATTACAATCAGCACCCCTGTAATAACCTGTGAGGTGATCGTGATCTTTAACTTTATAATTCTCAATAGTAAAATCATTTTTGCATAAGAAACATCGAGTTGCATTTTCATGTTGAATTTCTTCTTCTTCGTCCATCGGTTTTATTGGTACAATATTTGTATATAATCTTTGCATATTTCCAGCTATTGAATATAAGTGATCAAGAAATATTTTTTCCGCATTTTCACCACGATATACTAAAGGTTCTGAAGTTAATCCATATCTGTTTAAATGTTCTTCTGATAATGTTGATTTGACCATTAAACAAAAACTGTTTGGTTTGTGCATTTGATACTTGACACTTTTTCGAGCTTCACAATTTTCATCTTCAACAGGAACAAGTGTTGATTCAAAGTCTGCATACACAACTAGAGGGATACGGTATTGATGATGAACCTTTTGAAATGTAACAAATGCTTTGCTTTCCGAAGGTAAATTAATCTTTGCTTCATAATTATTGTTACATAGTCTTTTGTGCTCTTGTAACCATTCTCTTCCTTGTCTTCCTTCTCGTTGAAAATTAAAACATCTCTTACAAATCAACTTTTTGTTTCTATTTTTTGAAAGTTGCTTGTTAACAAGAGAGTCAAATTTCTTTATGTACACATAGTGAGACACATCTCCTCGCGTAAGTAGTAGTAAATCCGTATGATCTGGTAGCTCTTCTTTCGCAATACGTAAAGGATACACTTTGTTTGAACTATCTAATGCAAAAACATTGATAGACGTACAGGGATTTTTCTTCTCAAATTTTGATATATCTTTCAGTGATACAGGATAAGTGATTCCTTGGAAATTGTATCTAAATCTTTGATTTTCATATTCTTGGTCAGGTCTATTCGCATGATGTGGTACAAATTTAGCTGTCATTGCATAACGAAAACATTCATTGTCTTCATTTTTAACATTAACACAAGATTTTGTATTTTCAATTATTTTTGGTAAAGGAATGTAACTAGATCCCATTAGTCCATATCCATGTTTATGAACTCTTATATCTAATACTTCAATACTTGTAAGACTCCATCCGGATCCTCTTCCTTCGTGTTCCTGAATTTTTGTTAATATTTCTTCTATACAGTTTTCTACTATTGAATCAATGTTTGAACTTTCCATAATGGTTCGGTTTTTTGTTATGAATCCTCTTGGTGATAATTCTTCTTGTACATTTATAAACATAGCTTCTAGTAGTAAACCAAATTTAAGAAAGTTCAATCTTTTTAATTCTTCTTTTAAAGTTTTACTTACGATTGGTTTTGCTTCTCTAATAAATTCTTCTAGCTTCAAGTTTTCATTTTGAATCTTATGATGCATTACTACTTTACCGGGTAATGCAAATACTTGTAGATTCGGTAAAGTAGTTGAAGATGTTGCAGTTATTTCATCTTGTTCATCTTGTTCTTCTTGTTGTTCTTGTTGTTCTTGTTCTTGTTCTTGTTCTTGTTCTTGTTCTTGTTCTTGTTCTTGTTCTTGTTCTTGTTCTTGTTCTTGTTCTTGTTCTTGTTCTTGTTTTTCTTCTGGGTTGTTATGAATTAGTTCTTTATGACAGTCTAATAGAATTTCATCATGAAACGATTCCGAACATTTATCACAACGATACATGTTGAGATGTTTACTCTTCGAAATTTCGCCAAGAAATGAAATGGGCTCTCATGTTCCTCCTTTTATAACGGTTCCCCCACCACTATTTCATCTTCTTCACTATCCAAGGAAATCAAACGTTTTGAACAAAAATATTAACCTTCTACAAACTAATTGTTCATTCGTGTTCTTTATTCCCATTGGAGTTTTAGTATATACTTCTTTATATTCGAGCTTTAACGAACTTTCCCCCACCCAACTAATTCTAGTTACTTTTAGGTGGAAATGGCTAGAGCACAGATACTTGGTTGAACTAAATTTGCACATAAATTAACTATAGTTGAACTAAAAATTTGCATAAATTAAAAGTTAGTTCAAAACTAAAATTCGACAGTGTTAAAAAAAATCTAACAGTTAAACAAAAATAAATGTTAGTTTAAAACTGAAATTCAACAGTGTTAACCAAATCCTAACAGTCGAACAAATAGGTCAAGGTAATCCAATTTAACGCGAGAACGAGGAATAGAGCACTAAGTGGCATGTTAGTCCATTACCACAAAGTGATCTATTCCTCGCTCTCTATTCTACATCTACTTTTTTATCTTTACTTATTTATATTAAAAGGTTCAAATTTTACTATGTAGAATGTCCATTCTTGCTTTTCAATTCTTCGATTGTTTTTAGCAATTGTAACAAATATTCGTTAGTTTTCACCAAAGTCTTTATTTTGCTACATCCAATTTCAATGGAAGGAATTATAAGTTGTAATTTCATAAGTTCAATCTTTTCTTTCTTGCGAATTTCTCTCTTTATTATGTTGTTCCTTATTTTTGCTGAAGATTTAAACTCCATGTTGTTTCTGCTAAAGCCACAATAATAAAAGTCTCTTTAAACAACCTGCATTTATACACATTCCCCCACCATTTTATAATCCCCACTCCTTTCCCCCTTCTTTATAGGATTTGAAAGGGATAGGGTGTAGGGTGGGGGAAGGGTAATTTTGTTATTACACTAGTTGTGCAAGAAAATAGCCGCCAGTGTCCACACCTTGTTCATAGCACTCCATCATAGATTGTGCCCACTGCAACATGCGGTCTCTGTCATTTGGTGTGACAAGGAAAGAATGACTATCACCATACAATATAAAAGAGTCAATTCGTACATAACATCCTGAGTCCAACCATTTATTAGCTTCAGCCATAAACTTTTCTATTGTATCAAATGGAAATTGTGGATCAATTGCTATGACTTTACGTTCTTCACTAAGTTCAACAGTATAATCATCATCGTCCTCATCATCTTCACTTTCACTGTCGTTACTTAAAATGTCTTCAGATTGTTCAAAAACATCAGAAATTTCGGAAAAATTGAAATTTTCATTCAGATGAGGAGGCATTTTGAAGCAAGAAATATTGTAAACAGCAGAGACGAAACGACAAGAGCGGCGTGTAGAAGATAAATGAAGGAGTAACCAACGCCCGCTCTGCTTTTATAATAGTATGCAAATGAGGGGTAGGAGCTGACCGTGACCAGTCATCGACCCAAAGGAGTGGAGGGGGGAAGTACTTTTTTTTACTACTCAGATGGAAGTAGGTTAGTAGGTCACAAGACTTAGAGTGTTAAAAAATAATGGGGGAGAAACACAACGCTATAACGCATTGTGTTTCTCCCCCATTATTTTTTAAGCAACAATTTAGAAAAAAAACTATCTGAATTTACTTTCTACGCCCCCACTTTGTAATACCATCCACTTTGTGTCTGAGGAGATAGTCTTTAGAGTCTAACCCATAAACGGATTTCTCTTTGCGCAAGGATTCAATTACTTTAATATTATATTTTTCGCCGTTACAACTTGCCAAAATGTGTTCGTTGTCAATAACACTTTCAAATAAATAAACACAACCTCTCTTAAGCCTATTTCCTTTCACACCAATAATTTTGGATTGGTATTCAATAGTGGGGGTTTCTGTCAGTTGTGGTTCAGAAAGGTGTTTCACGACATGTACACGGCAAAAACTTTCGATTTTAACACATTTCCTCCCACAAGCTGATCCTTTCTTAATTCCCCTCGTGAGCACTTCAGGGCAAGTAGTGGGACGTCTAAATGCCCTACGACGCTCTTCTTGTAATGATTGAAATTGCTCTGAAGGAGCAGGTTTAGGGGCAAGTTTAGGAGCTGGTTTAGGAGCTGGTTTAGAGGAATCAGTTTTGTGATAAGTATGATCTTCAGGTGTAGTAAGTGGTGGGGTAGGAGGCAATGGTGATAGTGGGATGATGGGTGTACTAAAGCGATGAACAATAGTTTCAATTGAAGGGGTATTAATACGGGGAACTGGCTTCTGCGGTGGTGGCATCATAGTTGATGGTGGTGCGGAGTCCTTTGAAGGCGAAGGTGAAGGTGGTGAAAAAATACTGCGAAGTCTAGAAGTGTTGGTTGGCGGAAGAATAGCTCCAGAAGTTGAAGGTAGAGATGCAAGTTGATTCTTGTAGCAATCAGGAAGGTTTTTAAGGCGAAGAGTTTTCTTAGGTGCAGTCGTAGTAGAAATTAAAGTTGAAGTAGAAGTAGCAGAAGTAGTAGTTGGCAGAGACGACATGGTTAGAACTCCGAGTACACAGCGTGATGTCTGGAATCAGAATGAAACACTAGCCACAGTCGCCGCGTCTTTTATAACAATATGCAAATGAGAGGGGTAGCAGCTGGCCGAGACTGATTATTGACCTGGGAGGTGGGGGAAAAGGGGAAAGAGAATGTATTTATTTCAAATAATTCGCATAACTTTTGACTAAAATAAGATAACCAAATTCTTCTTTTACCAAAATGTTTGTCTTACATAGACCTTTTCAATGATGTATCGCTTGTCCAAATCCGTCAATCCGTTATCAAGTTATAGCCATTTTAATTTTTCAGGTCATGACCGGTCATTCACCCAGAGTAGTGGGGGAAGGAGTAGGGGTAGGAGTGGGGGAAGGGGGGGGAAATCGACTCCATTTTTTCGGGGGGGAGAGGGGGGGGGAGGGGGAATCGACTCCATTTTTTCGGGGGGGGGGGAGGGGGGGGGAATCGACTCCATTTTTTCGGGGGGGGGGGGAATCGACTCCATTTTTTCGGGGGGGGGAGGGGGAGGGGGAGGGGGGGGGGGTCATTGACCCTTCCGAAAGTGGGTCAAGGTCATTCAAGATTTATAATGATCCAAGGTGATGGGAACAGTAATACTGTTCCCACCACCCTGTTTGCCTAGCGGTTCCCACTCCCAACCCACTAGTTACGTTCTGCAAGGGAGGTCCCTGGGCCGTCCGCATCAAAGCGTAACTTCCCGTCCGCATCAAAGCGTAACCATTAATTTCAGGGAAACTGGAACAGTTAATGCAGAAACGCAACTCTAACCCCACCCAAACTAATCCCACCCATCATATTCCTAAACAAAATGCAAAAACCTAGTCCGCATTTTGCGGATGTCCCACCCCTTCTAAGTGAAGTTCAACCAAACTTCTGAATTTACATTTAATCTACCCCCTAACATCTAGCTGTAAGGCAAAACAACATTAATTAGTATTACCAACACTTAAAACTAACAACACATCATTATTAAAAAACCAAATAATTCAACACAACCAAATACCATCATTATTCTTAAAATTAATACACCTTAATGCTAAATACCTCTTTAAATTAATACACCTTAATGCTAAACCCAACTTATAACTAACATCGCAATGCGCAAATTATTTCTTAAATTAGATACAACTTAAAACTAAACACACACACACATACCACATTGCATTAAAAAACGCAACATAGTAGAAGAAGTTCAAATATATATAGGCCTACTATATATTTGAAACCTCTTGCTGAGTCGCCAACAACCTTTCGCTATGAAAGTGTGTTGACGACTGATGCTAAGATCAGGCTCGTATTGCTCCTCGGATTCTCGAGTAGTGGGGGAAGTTGTTTCACTCCAGTACAGTGTTCAATCCAGTCCAGTTCGCAGCAGTATAAAAGGAAGGCGAAGGAGTGGGGAGCGGCGCATGGGCAGCGATGCAAAACCCATGTTTGAGGTTAGAATTATCCATGCGAAGTAGCGCTAAAGTGAGTAATACAGGACTAGGCGCATGCGCAATAGCATAGTCACTCTTCCGATCCAAAGTACTTGTTGCATGCGCATAGGTTTGAGGTTAGAATTATCATCGGCGACCAACGATGACCAGGTGACCGGTCATTGGCCTCAAGGAGTGGGGGAAGGAGTGGGGGAAGGGGTGGTAGGGGAAGGGGGGGGGGTGCTCCATTTTTTCGGGGGGGGAGGGGGGGGGGTGCTCCATTTTTTCGGGGGGGGAGGGGGGGGGGTCATTGACCTTTCCGGTCATTGCCCCAAAGCCCCCTACTTCTCTTGCCATCTGTCCGCCAGCTGCCCGGAGTAATTGGCGCTATAAAACCAGGTAGTTGGTCGGCATCTGCCGGCATTTGGCTAGGGTTATTACTGCCTCTATAAAAGCGGATAGTTTATCGCGTCACAAACATTCATTACCTTGCATCCTCGCAGTGATCACCTCTCATTAGTTTTTATTTTATAACTACTTCATTACTTCTAACATGCAATTTAGCATTCATCAGCATGTGGCTTCCTAGCCACTTCATTAAATGAGTCTAGTTAATTCTAACCTCAAATATTACTACTATAGTGTTCTGTTTCAATATCCTTTACACTTCATTTTATACCTCAGTCTTCCTTTAACTTCTAAATGTAACACATTAGCTATAATGGTTGCACAATCTTTAAGGTTAAAACTTTTGCGAACACAACATATATTACGAAGTACTTCTAAATCTTCAATTTCAAAGTGTAGAACTAATTTAAATAGAGTTAGGAAGAAATACAGTTTTAACCCATTATATTCGTCTACAACTTCGCAGGTTAACGTTGATGATAGTGTTATTCACGACATTTTACGTTCTATGTTATGCTTCCACAACTTTCAACTTATTACTCCTATCGACTGTGTTCAACAGGTTTTCCTATTTTACTCCCACCATTCCTTATATAAATGCGCTCACCGCAATTCCTACTTCATTATCCTCTATTCTCTTCAGCTAAGCTAAGGTTTGAGGTTAGAATTATCCATGGCGGCCGCCATGTCTGCTTCAGTTTCAACACATAGAGTCGGCGACCGGTTATTGGTCTAAAGGAGTGGGAGAAGGGGTGGTGGGGGAGGTTGCCGTTTTATAAGCCCTCTCCCTAGGCGGCGTTTCTCATTCGATCGCCAACTTTCATACGATAAACACCTCTCCCATGGCACGAATCAATTATCCCGCTATCACCAACTACTTCAACTTAAAACTATTTCTGGTGATAGTTGGATGGAATTTATAAAAACTTACTCTGGATGACCTTGACGTATTTTCCACATCCCAGTTATAAGTTTGAATTTCAATTTTGAACTAACTCTTAATTTTTCTTCAACTGTTAGAGTTTCGTTAACACCGACGAATTTCAATTTTCAACTGACTTTTAATTTATGCGCATTTTTAGTTCAACCCCACTTTATGCGCAAATTCACTTCACCCTAACGCCAACACTATCACCAGCTCCACCCCAACCTATATGGCATAACATATGACTACAGCATCTCATATATACCCTCTAACCCCCACCGGAAGCTATATGGCATAACAGCTGGCGCCAGCTGCCCGAGTCAACTGCAGCAGCTGCTCGGGCAGCTGCCCCACTTCCGGTCTAGGTGTAACCAAAACACACTACTCACAGTCACACTTCAAAGTGACTGCTGCTAACTCTGTTTATTCCCACTGGACCTACAAATCTCTGTGTGATCAATCCGATAAAACTTTGTATTCACGTTAGCTTAAGTTGACTGTCAACATATCTAGAAGACCCGTGTCTTATATATACAATATAGCCTGTGGCGAAAAAAGTCCTAACTAATTGCTTGAAACATGTTTACCTCGTAAATTACATACCGGTATATACAGTATACAAGTAATTAGAAAGGCACTAATTTTTTCACTTATATTTTTTCTTTTATTTTAAATTGTAGGATTTGTTTACATATTTAGATAGAGGGAACAGTTTAAAGCCTGCATGACTGGTTCATGTTACCATCTAATGTCAACCAAACAATTTGAAACTGGATGAAACAACTACTCTATCAAGCACCGGTCGCCTTTGGATAATAATTGGTCTCTTTATATAATACAAATAGGCTAGACCGTTACCTATTGCAATATTAAACAATTACACTGACATGGAATGACATAGAAACTAAATATATTTTATTGTTATACATTAAAATTAATTAATAACACGTCAAAGTAAATGGCTAATACTCGTCTCTTACTAAATTGCATCAAATTAAACTTTGTTGTTTGTAACCTAGTAACGATTAAAATATTTCATTCCTATCACATTATATTATCAGTCAGTTAAACTACAATCATTTAAAATTATGTCAGAAAAATTTAAACTCTTGCTAAAATAAAGGTCAGTAATTTACTCATCTAAATTGGAAGTTTCACTATACAAGACAAAATTTGCAAGAAAGTTTTTGTGAAAAATATTAGTACGGTATATTCTTTGCCTGCTGTCCTTACCGAAAGTTTAAATGAGGCAAATAATTCTTTGGACCCAAAATAGAAAAAAAAAGATTTTACGAATGAGATACGAGGTTATTCTTGTTGGTAAGTGGCAAGCGAAGCGAACGAGATCATTCAAACAAGCTTGCCCTAAATACTTCTATTATATAAATATGGTTTTCTATATAACCTTCCATTGCAAAGTACGCTCTATTCCTAGATTTAAATCATTATCTCACAGTGTAAAAATTCTTCCTAAATTAAAATTCCTTGTCAAGTTTTTTTACGACAGAGAAGCCCTGGCAAGGCAGTAAAATTTTATATCTTCGCCACAAAACACGGCTCGGTGGCACTGAAAATATTCTGTTGTGCGGTTAAGCTGCTCTCACGATACCCAGCTTATAACCTCGCAAGTCTGTTGAGTAGACTACGAATTCCACAGAGAGGTAAGGCAAAAAAAGATCTAAAGTTGGATTAGAATAACCGAGGTTCAACTGAATCAAGATTTATACTCACTTTAATGGGAGAAAGCATAGTGTTGTATTCACAAATTGAAATGTTTCATGCATAATAACAATAAGATTTAGACCTACTACTACGAAATATCTCCGTGATTTATTATAAAAAAAGTCTTTGCTCTGTATTTTCGCAACAAAAGTGTTTATCCCTAATAAGTAAAAATCGTGTATAAATCCTTTTCGAAAGTTTCGATGTTATTCGTAAATTTGTTGTTTAATCACATCAGTTTTGGGATTTCTGTTAGGCGATTAAATTAAACCCTCATCTTTTTATTTATGTATTTGTTAACTTCCAAATAACAGAAATTTTTAAGCGTTGCCTTTTAAAGATATTTAACTTTTAAAGGTCTGTATTGAATTTCCAGTAATTTTTCTACAAGACGCCATAATATATTAATTACTTTTATTTTATTTTAAAACTTACAAAAGCTAGTTAAAGGCTTAAATTTAAAAATAATCCCTTAGCTAAAATAAAAATATAAAAATTCAAACTATATTTTTGAAGGTTTTATAGCAAACATTAATAGTTAGAGACTGGAATATTTTATACCGATCTTAAAAAGTATAAACTTCAACTTTAAGGTTTATTATTAAAATATGCTGTTATGAAATAGTTTTAATTATATTAATTAATTACACTAGAGAGGTACTCTTACTGTGTATAACATTGTTATATAAACATACAAAGCAATATTAATTATTGAAAATCATTATTGTTGAATCAAGAATATCACCACCACATCAATATAAGTAACCAATTAATATAACTACATTTTTTTCAAATATGTGCCTTTAAACTTAAATTGTATATACATTGTAAGAAATCGTGTAGTGTTTTTTTTTTTTTTTTTTTTTTTTTTTTTTTATTATTATTATTATTATTGATGTACTGTATATAATGAATTTAAAATTATTCACATTAAAGAATTATTTTTTATTCAATAATATTGTAGATAGACAATTTCTTGTCATTTTTTATGATCAACTCAATGGTTGGTTCTGCAGTATTTTAGTCTGACTTTAGGTAGAGACACTATTCTAAGTGATAAGTTTAGCCCAATAAATCACCAGAGTTCACGGACTTGAGGAAGAAAGAGGCAGGGACTCTGAATGAGAACGTTATTATGATTTGTTGCAATGGGCAGACAATAAAACTAAATAAGCGGTGCGGAATGTTTCCTGAGCTTCTTAGATAAATTTTTTATTTAATCAACTGCCAACCAATGCATGCAAACCATTGCAAACATGCTATTTCAAACCAGAATGCATTTTGCTCCAAATCACTGCTCACCAATTTTCATATTGTTTGCTTGCACATTGTCATGTCTTCAGCTTTGCATTATTGTTATTTAAGTTCTTGCTTATTTTTGCCACATATATTTCACATTGCAATATGTTAGTGTCTTTCTAGGAATGTTCAGATTTTAAAAGTTTTTTTTTTTTTGTATATCACGCCTCATTGTAACTAATTAATGTGGAGCCATTCAAATTTTGCATGTTTGCACGGTTTTTTTCAGAAATTGCATACTGTAAATAACTGAATAATTGTAAATAATCACTTGTACGTCATTGATAATTTTTGTGTAAATAATGTATTTTGTTTAGAATTTGAATGTAAAGTATCTGCATGTTCCTGTCAACTGCCTGATAGAAGAGACTTTTAACACTGTGGATATGAACTACACATTGTAATGAATGTTTGCGAATTTATTGCATGTCATATAATATGTAAAAATGGTGTAACCGTCAATAAATAAATAAATAAACTGCCCAGCATCCCTCCTTTTCAATTTTGGAATGCTGTTTCCACATTTTCGACAGAGGATAATCATATGACGTAAATAATGTGTTATGTTCGATTTTTTTATGTGTTAGTGTTTTTTTTTTTTTTTTTTTTTTTTTTTTTTTTTTTTTTTTTTACAGAGACTACACTTTTATGATTTATGTGGACTTCGATTTTATTTTAATGTTTGTATACGATGCGTTTATAATTTTTTTACCTTTTCCGTTACACGACTACCAGCATTTTTTTTTCGATTTGATTCCCCGATTGTTGTGTTTTTATTGCAAATTAAGCATTATTCAGAGGGTTTTCGATAGTTTATAGATACATTTAAAGCCAAAACAAATCTAAATAAGAACCGAAAGACTTAAAGATTCAAATAACAAGATGTAAAGGTATAAGTAACCACAAATGAAAGTTGTAAAGTTAAAAGAAAGTGTACAGTATAACCAATGAATTTTAATGTAAAATAAGAAAACCAAAAATTTAAGTTACCGAAAATGTCGTCCTTAGTTACTCTGGGTAAATAGATTGGGAAATATGTTTGAACATTTCTTGAAAATTACGTCTGGCCTGATTCACTGATGGTCATTTGTACTCGAACAAGAAGCTGTCGAGTGAACTTGTCCGTGAAGTTTACCATTGTTTTATTATGCGAATTAAGTTTCCCGGCAGGGCCACTTTTACTGACCCCAGTAACGCACTGGTGTGATAACTACTGTAGACTTGCCTTGCAACAATGTCTGGGCCAGTACAGAGCAAGCACAGCAGCACAGCACCTCGAGAAGGACGGCAATGACGTTTACAATCAACTTAACAATTTTGGCAAACCCTATTAACATTTGTGCTAATACAATGTTTGAATATTATTGTTAATGTTATTGAATGTTTGCCTGGAAAAGTATTAAAAAATTATGGCAGTCGTTTAAATAAAAAGGTCTTCCTTTTTTTATTTGGTATTTATTATTAAATTAAGAGCAAATTTTCGTTGAATATGTCTTAAAACTGTTTAATGTCTATATTTAAACATTTACTATTGTATGGTATTGTCATAGGCAGTACTGTAAGACTTATGATTAGAGTTCAGCTGTGAAATTATCCCTTGTGGTTCCTAAAAGGAGAAAACAGCGTTTGCAAAACTTTTTTTCTATGTTTAGCCATCATGTCCATTGTTGTGTTGTGCAATAAATTTTCATAAAAATATCCTACAGAAAACCCACGTACTCAGATTTAAAGTCACCTTATAGAAAAAGATCAGAAATTCTACAGTGGAAATGTTCTCGGTAATTCTTCATAGGTCTGCTGAGACAATTTCATTATTTAATATCTGCCCCTTGAACCTTTCAGCACTATTGAGGTTATAAATAATTTCAACTGATAAGTTATTAACTTTTACAACGAAAATAATATTATGTTTCAAAAAGTATTTTTAATTTTAAAAGTATCACAAATACAAATAGCCTACTAAAGTTGACATGGAAACTTATTAATTATTTGTGTCAACAATTGAAACCTGCTGTCATATGAAAATATCACGGAAATGAAACGTCACTCACACTCAGTATACAATGACAGTGTTTCCGGTTTGTTTATGCTCTACGTATTAATGCATCACATGATCCTTGTGCATATTAACTGCCCATGAAAAGTACTCTATGCATTTTTTAATTAATGACGTTTTTATGACACTATCTCAGTTGCATATAAAGGATAAGAGAATTATATGTAATCATTTTATAACTATAGAACAAAACAATCGTTCTTAAACTATTGTGTTACTTTATATTAATTAATCTTTATAATAATTCCATGATATTTTATAATAAAGTATTAAGAAATTAAGTTTTTACCTCCGAATCAGTATGTTACACAAAAATAATGACGTATAACTTTTCAAAAGCTTTCAAATTGAGTTAGTTTTATCTATAGATTTCTTAACTGCATTACGAATAAAAATAATTTATAAGTCCCAAATAAATGCTCAACAGGTTATAATAAAAAATTTTAGGATAGGAAATCGTTGTGTCTTTTATTAAATAACATCAACACTCATATTTGTGTAAATTCAAGGTTCTAATTAAAATGGGACAATCAACAAACGAGGATTGTAGTGTATGCACGTGCGTACTTAGAATGTACCAAATCTAGTGTGTTGGGATGCCAATTTCGGGCACACCATGCATAATTTCAATAAAATTAAATTAAGGGCAGCTAACTTTGGGTTAATTAATCAGATAAAATATTGAACCGTTTAGCTTTTAGATGGTAGCTAATATCTTTTTGGGGAAGAATATATAGACTATGGAGTATCTACCGGTATATATAGTATTCGAATCATCTACATTGAAATTATAGGCCGCTTTTAGTAAATTGCTCCCCAAAAAGCCAGGAGTAACATTTTCTTCTTGTGTCAAAATAAATAACACTTGGACTGTCTTGTCATAACTTAGAACAACAGTATAATTTTTGATTTTTTGGATACATATGACTTACAGCGATGAATTATTTCAAATTTATTGCCAAATGAATTTGTATATCAAAAGCTAGATTTATATAAAAAAGACCGAAACCCGGCTCATCGGAAAAATGGAATGAGAGTGGACTGCGACGGAAACAAGGTGTGTAATATAGGCCTAGCTAGATTTCGACCAAAATTGGATTTGGACTGCTAGCAAATCCACAGTCAGCATCTTCAATTATATTCCTAGTCATTTTTAGAGCAAAGGCTGATGTGAACCCCCCCCCTCCCCCCCTGGGAATTTCCGACATATACATTTTTGTGTTTGTATTGACATGTACTTTATGTTTTTAGGTGTTTGCCACTTAAAAATTACAGCATATCCCGAAAATAAGAAAAAACCATGAAAAATATAAAATCTACTATCATTATTAAAATGATTCAGTTTCAAAAATCTTTTGACAGAAAAACTTACAGTTTTACTTGGCCAATTTTATTAATTGATGGGTCGTTCTGATGCTCTCTACTTATAGATTTCCAAATAATTATGAATTGTTTTTAGATTCATGGTGAAAAAGTGAAATAACATGTTTTATGTACAGTGTGGTTGAAAAGTCCCGGAACGGTGAAATATATTTTTTACCATTGTAGATAAAGTTACAAGACTTGGTATATCAATAATGGCCATAAATGTCTACTCTGTTAAGCTATTATCACTCTTTTACCCCTTAAGGGGAAGGCCCACGAGGAATCAGACAAAATTCTTAAATAGCAGCATAGGTCAAGTTTGGTATCAAATTTGAGTTCCCAATTAGCAGAGTACAATGCCGCAAACCCGACGTTAAAAGGTTGGGTATAAAGAAAGGTATTCCTTTTTGAAGTTTTGCCTATATGTTTTAATGGAAACTTTGTTTGCCTGCCATTTCCGTTTCGGTCATCCATTTGAAGTCTAGTTTGCGGCATTGTACTCTGCTCTGTAGGACCTTTAATTTGATACCAAACTCGACCTATGCTGCTTTTAAAAAATTTTGTCTGCCTCCTCGTGGGCCGTCTTTTTTTCGTTTTCTGGAATATGCTGTAATTTTAAAAAGACAAACAACTGAATTCTTAATCTGGTAGGTGTAATACCAACAACAAAAAAAGTATAAGTCATAAATTCCCACTGGAGTGGGGGGGAGGGTTTCATATTGGCGGCTCATGGTCTATCTGCATTTATAACATTAATTTATTTCGAGTCGGCCCATCAAACGTTTAGCAATTAAATATAATATTCAGTTTCAGTTACATAACATGGAAATTTTACTGGCCGATGATGCCCCAATAATACACTGGCACTTTTTTAATACACTGGCCACTAAATTATCATTACCTGACGTTTTAAGTTTGCAAAATATTCATTTGTTTGTATTTGGTTTGGTCTTTACTTTAATTTTACCGTCCTTACGTTGGAGATTGACTCATTCAGTGTTGACAACATGTTATTTACAATGTTTTATATATATATATATATATATATATATATATATATATATATATATATATATTAATTAATATAATAAACATACTGTAATAACTATTTCAATGGGCTTGTTATTTGTCAATGTATCAATTATTTCTACGATTATCCTAGTAAATAGTGTTTAACATTTAGTTTTTTTCTTGTTTTGACACAATAACACACTCAGCTTGTGAGCATCGTAGAAGAAATCCGTGCATACCGTTAGAAAGGTATTGTGCTGTAGATGAACAGAATCGCGTTGTAATTCACTTCAGGGCTACGCCCTACAGGCTCTCAAAGTTTTAATGTTAATGTTATGGTAGAAAATTGCCTGAATCATTAGACAGCTGTTGTAATAACAAATGGTAGCAAATTAGAAAGAACAGATGTTTTAGTTATAACATATTGTTTTAACTAATTTGGTCAAGACAGTCTAGTAGATGAACTTAAAAAATGTTGGTTGAATTTCAACCAGGAGGCGATCTCTACAGTAGATGAACTTAAAAAATGTTGGTTGAATTTCAACCAGGAGGCGATCTCTAGTTTCCATTAGCACACAGCATTTTATTTTTATAATAATCCCAAGCTAGAATATAAAATGCCTCATATTTAACGGTGTAATTGAGGCGTATGAGCCTAAGTAGTGAGATAGGGTGTTACTGTAATAACATGAGTCTACGATGTCGGGTATCGATTCCCACTAACCCATTAGGTGATCATTATCTCATGGAGATCCGAGGTTACGGCCCTCAGTGGTTTAATACTATTATGTGTTAATGTGGTTACTATGGTTGACTATAGAGGCGAGGTTGGCTGATTATTTTTAAATTACTGTTACTACATTTTTTACCTACAACTTTTTATTAGATCTTTCTTTTAATGTTAAAAAATTATATATTTTTTATCCCAGCAGATAAAAACAGTAAAGCAAAAGATAGAAAATAAATTTTAAAAATTATTAATAAAACAGTTTACGATTTTATTTACAGATTTAAAAAAATCTTAATCGAAAAATCGTTCAAAAATGGTTTTGTGTCTAAAAATCTTAACAGAAAATAAAAACAATTTAATTGGTAATATGTTTATTCATCTATAATATATCCTATCCAGCTTAGCAAAATCAAAAAGCTATTTTTGCCTAATACCCAGGCAAAATCAGTACCATCAGGTAATATCGATTTAACAATATGAATTGATGCTTGAATTCACAACAGTGTAGTTTCCAGTTCATATTGATTTAACCATATTTACATTGAGAAAGGAATAAATTCTATTAAATTTTTTTTAGATATTTCCCTCGCTAAAAGCAAATCGATCAAAGAATCGTGAACGAAATTGTAATTAAAATTAACTGGTTGTGGCAATACGCATCCACAAGCTTTTATAGGAGTACTTATAATACGTGTTTGAGTAAATTATTAACACCACTTTACTGGACCAAATGTGTAATTGGTTTTATCAGATTAGTTATAGTATGTCAGAGCATGTTAGAGTTTTAATGTTTCATGGTTGGCAGCATTTGACAGATGAGGACGTTGATGACGTTATGGTGCATTTCAGCTTCGGCGTGGTTTTATTTTTAGAGGTTACTCTACATGGATTAAAAAATTCCGGCGATGATGTGACAAGCTTTTGTCTTTACTACACTAAACGTGTTGTACTTCCGACAAAACAAAACTTTGTTTTTATTTTATATTCAAAGCCTCGACACCATTAATCAATATTACTATTACTCACCAAATTCCCGCCAAAGGTGTCAAATCAGTAATCAATGTGATACTGCAGTTTCGAATCTTTACAATTCATCTTCAGTCACTAATTATTATTTCATTTGTTAATTATTAAAACTTTGTTAATAATAGGATAATAGGAATTTTAACGAATGGAAGGGTTAGAAAATCATTTCATTGCAGCCTTAAGCAACTTTTTTTGTAAATGTGAAACATCCAAAAATTAGGGCTATTTCTTTAAAATGAAGCACAAGTTAACCACCAACGATTAATGAAACTAAAAAATCAACCATTTTACAATGTGAGCAAGCAATTAATGAGGTCTTATATTTAAAATTAAAATTAAAAAGATTGTGTGACCATAGATTATTGTATGTTTGTATTGTATTGTATTTCATTACAAGAATACTCCTGGAGTAGGCCTACGCTAAACCCATGATGATATTCCTATGCTTGTAAAGTTATTATGAAACACGCACTCTATGAATTGACGGTATTTTGAAATAAGTCTCCGTCAATAGCCCATACTTGGGACACATATTAACTTGCATACAAGTTAGATTAGTTAATTGGGAGTTGTGAACTATCTTTCTATAAGTAAATACTTACAATATGGTAAAATTGCAACTTTTCTTCACCCAGAACAGTATAAGAATTAAAAAAAAAGTGTCCCTAGTTAGAAGAAACCAACTGATCAAACATTGAACACATACTAAAATAGACGGGTGTCCCAAATTTGGTGCCGGGTTTTCCTAACTTGAGACAGTTAATTTTTTTAATGAACAAATAAACCGATTAAGGAAAGAAATGTCCTTATTTAGTAAGGACAAGGGCCCTTCAATAATTTGTTGTATTTTTTCAATCGGTAAAAACTCATTATTGTATTTTCCTAAAAATCGGAATCTATAACCGTCCCAAGCGATTGTGTTGCTTCAGCAGAGGTTAGTTTCCTCACAATCCAAATTGGCAATGAATTTAAGTTCGCCTGTTAGATCTCAATTACAACTAAGGCCTAATAATATTTGTGTATATTGAAATATTTAAACAAGGTGAGTTTATTATATTTATACATTTTAAGAATAATTTGTCTTGTACAACATATAATATTCCGTGAATGTTTTTACAATTCCTGTAATGGTACTGTTTTTTAAAGTATATTGAAGAGCATATTCTCTGTTCTATAATTGTATATGTTTTTTTTTTCAAAATAAAGATTATAATATATTATTATTAAATAAAAGTCATTAAGTTATTTTTAATTTTGTGTGTTATTTTGTTATTAACAATTGAATATCGTGCCAGAATCAACTGAACTGGAAGCCTGGAGGCAAGTACTGGGCCACATTACATATGCAGTAGTTTCGTAAAGTTTGTAAATGGCTTGAACCCACTCCGCTATACTCATAAGAAAACCACATAGGCTAATTTTAAGAGTTATTGCAGGTCTTTGTCTTAATCATGACACATTGATAAATAACAACTAACACAATAGATTGCTTGCAATATACGATAGAAGATTTAGGATGTAAATTAAAGCGTTATATTTATAATAAGAGTAAGGGTGTTTAAGACCCTAAGTCAAAAATAATCAGAAAATTTTGCTTGAAGCCCGACGTCAACAAATCATGCGTTGAAGTAATAAGGCGAATTTAACTCTGACCTACCTATAATAAAATATGAGATAATAACGAAATCGCATGTGGGTTAGTTTGATGGTTGGCAAAAATGCATAAAACCAATTGCATGATAGTGTATTGGCACATTTAATAACGCAAAACAATCATTGATCAGATTGGCTTGATAGGAGATAAGAGTCAATCAGGACAACAGCTCGGTGCGGTAGCGTGGCTGCAGGCATTGTCATCGGGCACGATATGTAACAAGGTCTCTAGTTCGATGTGGAACTGTGGCTAACTGATTATCTTCTGCACATACGTTATATTGTTTCCAAACTTTGCTAGTTTAAAGTGATTTAGAACAAACTGTGTGTTGTTAAAGTATTATTGATATGTAAAATGCATAATCTTAAGCAGAAATTTGTTTATAATCATTCATTTTTTAGTGGTTTACACCTCTTTGGTTGAATCTAAAGAAATCACAAATAACTTTTTGGTAAGTGATTTACGTTTATGTGAAGCATTCTTCTTTTTTGCTCTACTTAGTTAGGATTATGAAATTGACATAGATCCTAAGCATCAAATAAAACAGTTGAATCGAATGTTCACTTTTAATACTTGATAACCCACATGCCTCATGCCTTTAAAATCCAGGCGAATAACTCTAAAGCTTATTATATGTGTTCTGTAGACAAAATTATAAGGTGATTCGCAAAGGCAGCATCCAAAAAAATTGGATTTCTTTTCATAGAGTAGGAATTATTTAAATTTGTTGGTTAAAAATATATATTTCATTTCTACTTTAAACAATTATATTGTTGATTTATTTAAAATTTAAAGGCTTAGCATTAATTATTTTTGTGTAAATTTTATTATTCTTAACAAGCATTTACCAGGAAGAATATTTTTAAAGAAATTAAGGCTCCGGTCTACAGCCCTGGGGCGCTACCAAAATGCCAGGATTTTTTAGAATTGTTTTATGTCCTGCTACATTCATTGTAGAGCTATAAATACGGTGTAGTATTGAAAAAGAAGAACGTTACTCATTTTTTCTTGAAAACATTTTTTAATTATTTCAACAAAACTAATTGAAACTCAGTTAAAAATTGGGAAAAACAGATAATTTTAAACAGTTATAACTGAAATTAGAAATTTTATTTAAAACTTCTATGACTGAAAGAGATACGTCTTTATACTTAGAAGAAATTAAGAGCCAATGTCTATCTTAATTAGTTAATTTTAAACCACGATTCTCATAAAAAATCTGCAGCAATCAAACTTGCCTAGTGCTACAGCCGCGAGGCGGCATTTGGCATCGTGGTGAGTAGATATTTGGGCTCAGGTAGAGCTCGGACTAAGTATAACTTATACTTAGTTATACTTAGTCCGAGAGGTAGAGCGAAGCCAATCAATTTTAACTTTGATGAACTGAACAGCCTAGATTTAACAATAATTTTTAGCCAATTCATGAAAAATATTAGTCAACATTTAGTTTATGTCTTTCTAGTGTTTCTTGTTGCAAAAGGTCAATAATAAAACTATGTTTGTACTTCAAATTATTAATCTATTTTATTCTTTTTTATTTTTTATGGAGCAGGATGTTTCAATTGACTACTAACAGTCACAGTTAACTTGTCATAAATAAAGCAGAGGGTACAATTAACAATCGTTGGTTTTTGCGTAAAATAAGACTAAAACACAAATTAAAGATGGTAAACCAGCTTATTAAGTTAAAATGTAGGATTATTTTTCAGGGTGGCTTTATCTTTCTAGAGTAACTATTTTAGTAATTATTTAATTTTTTATTTAGTCTCGGATTGGGCCTGATGATGACCGGTGTGACTGGTTGAAATCGATTGCCATTATAAGATCTTTTATATATATTTACCGTCTTGTAAACAATTACAGTATAAGTGTAAATATATCGAGTAGTGTTGTAGATGTTTTATTATTTCAACCTGAATAACTATTTTAGTAATAAAGAAACAACTTCAGCAAAGTCATCCCTTACCTAACATAAAATGCTTATTGTTTGGACCAAAGAGTATTTTATTAAGTGATTAGTATTACGGGTTTATCTAAATTACTTGCGCAGTAAAAAATTATTTAAAATACTAAAATTTATAAATAAAGAAACAATAATAGAATATCTTTACTTGTAGACTCTTTCAGTAGATCTGCAGATGCTCCTCATGAGTCTTGGTAGTTGTGAGTATTGATTCAGAGTTGATAACAAAACACACAGAACACAGCTGCTTCGCCTTCACATGGTGATAAGTAAACAACTACTTTGTGATAATGGTGTGACTAGAAGACCGGTGTGTGTGTTCCTAACCAAATTCTAGAGCAGTTCTCCCACAGGGAATACGTTAAAACGGTAATAATCTTTAGATTATACAATTTTGGTTAAACAATTTATTAGAACAGAGAAATTGTTTGCTTTTTGAACAGTTAAATCAGATTAAAATATCGCAGAGGAAATCCACAAACGTGTCCATAAAGTTCCAACTTATTCTTGTGGGAAATCAATAACACTTTACCTTGGTTAAAATCTTGATAAAACTTTTGTATTAACCCTGTTAAGATTAACCAATTTATATTGCAAACTTTAATCTAATATTTTTTTTACATCTTCAGGTGAAATAAGCAGAAAATTTGGACCGTTCCCTATCACAAAGTTAAAAAATGCCTCTAACATAAGTAGATACAAACTAATTTGAACTTGGGAAGTAGTGTAAAATTGCGGCCGCTGGCCCAGTTCAAGGTCACCTGAGGGATGACGTCATCGAGGTCAATGACCTCACCGATGACGTCATCGATGACGTCATCGATGACGCAATCGATGACGTCATCACTAATGACGTCATTTCGATGACGTCACACCCATGACGTCACAGAAATGACGTGCTGATGACGTCATCACCCCTTACGTCATCAAAACGACGTCACCGACGCCACTAAGGTCAAGGTCAAGCAGAAACTTAAAATTTTTTAGCACTTTTGCCGTTTCTCGCACTACGCTCCGAGTTTCAGTCAGAGTCCCGTGACCTTGACCACTTGGAGCGAATTTTCGACGAGAAACGGCAAAAGTGCCAAGTTAAACTCGAGTTTCTGACATGACTCTGCCTAAATGGGCAATCGGTTATCCCTCAGGTGACCTTGAACCAGTACAACGCCCGCAATTTCATGCTACTGTGACCTTGAACACTTAACAACGGAGCGCCGACACCGATGCGCACCCCACGACAGCCACCGAGTGACTGACTGTCAGGCTCTGTGTATGCTAGGTATATCGGCTTGAGAGACTAAGACTCTAAACTGTCAGGAATGGGAGTAACTAACTGAATTTTGCAAGGAAAAGTCATTTCATCCAATATTTTAAACAAATCCTCATCAGTAAAACTGACATTAGTCTGTTTTGTATAAAACTTAGGGTGTCCGCGCAACAGTTTGCGCCACTTAGCTAAAGTTGAAACTCTCTTAACTTTGGGTGGTGGACAGTGAGCAACTAATAAAGTCTTAACACGGCTAAGTTTCTTACCTAAAGTGTCCTGCGACATGGCTTCACCTCACAAAAGTCCGCACAATACTGAGAGACTGCTTGTAGCGCATGAGTCAAGGGAAAAGAGGTGGGGGAAACAGCAGGAGTGGGGGAAGGTCACAGTGGCGGGGGAAGGTGAGGTGGTACGCTGGAGTATCGCATCACTTCACCATGAGCTGTCCTACAGTCAACACACTGTTCTCTTGGCCCGAGTTGGCACTAGAAGAAACATTTCTGTACAGCTTAGGCTGTGAGAGCCGAGGAAGCAAAGTCAAAGTGGAAATTGTGTTAAACTCCAAGATGAAGAGTCTCCTAAATAAACTAATTGTATCCTTGCAATCTCCTATAACTTTAGAGAAATACCACTTTATTAAGCGACACCTTATACTTTGGCAAAACGAAGCGGAAATGGAAAAGATTACAGTAAAATTAATTTAACTTAAAACCTGGACTGGACACTCATGGCGATACCACGTGGCGTGCAAACGCCACCCTAAACATTACAAGTTAGGTTATTGAGCACCTCTGGTACGATAACCGATGTGCTAGAGTTAAAGTGTGATGACCTTGAGTCAAAACACTAAAACACTACAAGTCGATATCGTCCCAGAGTTAAAGTGTAGTGACCTACATTCAGAACTTGTAAAATTACTTACATATAGAGAGCTAGAGAACAGCGAGACGCACCGCATGGAAGCCGGAGACATACTGGCGAAGCGGTGTTGTGCAGCCTAGGGACCCAGTTGTGGTGGGGGTATAGCCAACACTTAGAGTACAAGTGTTGTGGGTGACCTTGACCCACTTAACTTACCTGACCCCCCCCCCCCCCGACAAAAAAGTGCGAGCCCCCCCCCCCCCCCGACAAAAAGTGCGAGCCCCCCCCCCCCCCCCCCGACAAAAAGTGCGAGCCCCCCCCCCCCGACAAAAAAGTGCGAGCCCCCCCCCCCCCCGACAAAAAGTGCGAGCCCCCCCCCCCACCCCCACCCCCACCCCCTCCCCCACCCCTGATATCCTGGGCGTGGCAGCCCCGGCGGGGATATAAGGGGGTCCAGCCAGAGCCGGCTCGCAGTCCGCTCCCGCGCGTTGAACGTGAACGACCGGGACGGACCGCCATAGGCATCACTAAACATTGAATGGCGCCTTCAGTGTTTAGCGAAGTCTACTCTAACTTTAAGACTTGTATTAGTTGTAAGATATTGCGCTTGCGTTTGGGTATTGGGAATTGATTTATATGAGAGTGTTTTACTTGTACCCTATGTCTCCTGTGTCTTTTATCCTTTGTGTCTTGTTTGTTATATGTGTTTAATGTGTATGTGCTTGTTCCAGCATTGACTACGTTGAGCTCAAATGTGTGTTGTAAGTGTGTTATATGTTTGTAAAGTGTATACGCTTGTTTTAGCAATCCCCCCTTGAGCTTTTTCAATGCTCAAAGTAAATTGTAAAGTCAGGGAACGGGAGTAGGCCCCCGTGTAAAAGCATTTTATACCAACGTTAGCATGAGTCCTCTCAGGCATGCAATATTGCGGCTGGGTTTGGGACTCGGTCCGTTTGTATGCTGACATGCAGACCACAGCTGTGGCCAATTTGCGGTGGCCTCTGCACTCGGACCGAGGGCGTAAGCCACTAGGGCTGTCCTCAACCTCTTGTTTCCCTTCTGGAAACTCAAAATTATGTAAATGAATCTTTGTTAGCTATTTGTGTTTTTAGTCCCCAAGGCCCCCGAACATTCGTGGTTCGCCATGGATGTACGGGGGCCGAAATTTTTTTAATGTCCGTGTGGCCTTGACCCACAAAGATTTATAAAAATTTACTGCATTGATAAAGTTAAATAGTAAAGGTAGGGTACGGGAGTAGACCCCCGTGTAAAACAATTTTAAACCAATTTTAGCATGGGTCCTCTCAGGCATGCAATATTGCGGCTGGGTTTGGGACTCGGTCCGTTTGTATGCTGACATGCAGACCACAGCTGTGGCCAATTTGCGGTGGCCCCTGCACTCGGACCGAGGGCGTAAGCCACTAGGGCTGTCCTCAACCTCTCTCAAAATTAAGTAAATGTTTTGTTAGCTATTGAAAAGACAATGCAGTAAATGTTTACAAGTCTTGCGTGGCGAAGGGAACACGACATTGGATGTTGCCTTGTTGTCATAGTTGGGTCTCTTTGGAGGCTACAGCGATGACAACCCAAGTGCCCCACACCCCCATCGGGGGTGTGGGGCTTAATTTTTTAAAGTTTTACCGTGACCTTGACCTAAATATATAAAAGTTTTCAAAATTCTTTAACAGTCAGGTCTTATTAACAAGGTAAATATATTAAGCTCTTTTAAAAAAATGTACAAGTCAAGTAACACACAAGGTTTGACTCGTCTATAAGTGTGTCTTTTTTGGAGGCTTCAGCGATGTTAACATAAACGCCTTAAGTGAGGCTTATTGTTTTAAATTGACCCCCCCCCGACAAAAAGTGCGAACCCCCCCCCCCCGACAAAAAGTGCGAACCCCCCCCCCCCACCCCCACCCCCACCCCTGATATCCTGGGCGTGGCAGCCCCGGCGGGGATATAAGGCGGCCGGGTGGCATGCACTTCTCATTCCTGTCCAGGTTCCCGTACCGGACGGTCCTCTCTCGCTCCTGAGATTTTATTTACTTATTTCAATCTTCTTTTCATATTTACTCTTTTCATATTTACTCTTCATTTATTCGCTTCATCAAGATGGGTCTTAAGCTCAAGAATTACCCACCAGCTTCTTCAACCTCGGCCAACACGCCTCAGCCCTCATCGTCGTCCGCTCCGATCCTAGAATACCTCATGACAGCGCAGATTCTGAGCTGCCTGACGATGCCGCCACCGCCGCCGCCACCGCAGCCTGCCTCGATGCCCAGCCTTTCACCATTGCCACCAACATTGGAAGAGGTTGGCGCACCTTCGGCTTCGGAAGAGGCTGGCGCACCTGCGGCATCTTCAAAGAACCCCAGCGGACGAGTCCTGATAGCCTCTCCAGCACTCTCTCTGCTATCGGACTCGGGATCGGAGTCTGCGGTGTTCGAAGAGGCGCCAAGGTCGAGGATAACCCCCTACAGTCGAACTAAGAAAATCCTATCCTACACCAAATCCCAATGTCCCTCACCCATATCCCCCATGCCACCTACACCAACCAAACCACCCCGTAAATCAATCTTCTCCCCCGAACTTCCCTCAATCGACCTAACCCGTTCACCTACCCCACCCAAAATTGTCTGCAGCCTACCTTTTGACCTACTTAAACCTTCACCTCCCACCCCCATTCCTTCTAGCCAGCCTAAACCTGACAAGCTCCAAAACACTCCAGTAAAGCGTCCAACACAAAAACGTAAGCGTGTTAAACTCCCTGCTGGCAAGGGTAATAAATGCGATTACGTGTGGATGTCAAAAGACTTTGGGATTCTTTGCTGTCAGAAGTTTTAGATAAAGACCGTTGCCAAACGCACTTGAACAAAAACATCAATCTTCCGAGAGTAAGACCCTACAGTCTTAACAACATTAGGTCTAAAACATCCCAACCCAGACATCCCCACAGTCCGCAACCGCTTGATATTAGAAGACTTAAAATGGATGAAAAATATTATTTTATTGCTCAAATTTATGGAGCTTTTGATGCCAAAGTAGAAATCATTGTAAAAGGTGATGGCAGCCTTCATACAATGAAAGTACCCGTTCGGATGGTACAAAGACAATTTTTCATCCATAAAAAAGGCTATCTAATACGAAGGGAAGGATGCCAATCTGTGTGGGAAATGGATTAGGATGTAGGCCTACCAA
This sequence comes from Neoaliturus tenellus, assembly GCA_030545055.2. NCBI lineage: Eukaryota > Metazoa > Arthropoda > Insecta > Hemiptera > Cicadellidae > Neoaliturus > Neoaliturus tenellus. Next base: position 265,407,202 of record CM061533.1, read on the forward strand.
AAGAAATTCTAAATTGTTAGGTTGTGTTGGACGATATTTAAAAAACAAAAATTCTTCTTCCAAATTATTTTTTCCAAATTTAGTCCTAACCCTCTTAAAGTAAGGGAGAGGAGTATTACACAAGTCAAATAATAAAAAAAAACTTGACTTGTATAATACTTTAACCTGGCGGTGATGTAAAGTCACTGGGACAATCTCAAACCGTGTCCTTGAGGGTGAAGACTAAGTTACGAAAATCTTTAACAAATAAAAACTTACCTCCAAACACTTGTAGCTTGCTACAAGTGTTTGGAGGTAAAAATTTTTCAAAGTTTGAATGACCTTGACCCATATAAATTACTGTTTAAAGTAAAGTGCTAACCTTACAACTAATGTCGTGTATCACGTGATACCCCCCACTCTAATGCTCTTACTAAGCTTGTATGAGCCGTTCATTTGCTTCAGTCCGTTTCTGTACTCCGTGTAAACATGTCACGGTACAATTACAAAGGTGGTGACTTCTTGATAGATCCACACAATGTTTGGGAAGTGCTAAATCGGCATAGAATGGAAGTTGAGTGTTGTATAAGACGAGATGGGTCTACATTTTATCTATGTATTATAAACAAACAAACCCACAAGTATGAACACTGGACAAAAATTACTTATAACAACATAGATGAGCTGTTTGCTTGGGTTTTTGAGGTGTGTAAAGTTATTGAAGAAACCAAAATGATGGGTGTGCTAAAGGTATGTAAAACCGATGACCGCGAGGACTAAGGGAAAGTTAGTGGAAGTCCTTAAGCTATCCCCCCCCCCACCCCCTCCCTCACCCCGGGGTTACCCCCACCACTAAAAATGGGTATATATAGGAGTGGTGATCAACCGTCTTCTCATTCTGCTTTACACTGTTTAGCTGAATACTACCATGTCAGCCATGAACATTCCAGCCTCTACCTCTGGCCCGACCGCATCCAACTCTGGCTCAAGCTCTGGACCGATCCGGCGGGGCCGCCTGTCAAAGAGTCGCGTTCGGTTCTTCGGATTCACTCCGAGCAAGACGGAGTTGTGCAGCAGTGGAGCCTCCAGAAGAGAGTCTAGCTTGTATGAAGAACTCCAGCAGGTAGTGCCGGGTGTAGTGGTTGGTGCATCTTCACAGGAAGACACTGTTAGAGCTGCTATAAGATATATTAAAGGTTGTAACGTATTGATAGAGGAAAAGAACAGGTTGTTAGAGGAAAAGAAGAGGTTGTTGGAGAGTGCACACAGTGAAATACTTTTGATCCGGAAAGAATGGGAAAAACTAATTATGAAGTGTGACAGATTGTTAGATGATAGTGATGATAGTGAGGATGAGAGTGGATAGGTTTGGGTAAAGACTCGGACTGGGACTTGCGTGTTTGTATGAATGTGTGTGTGAATGCGGAATACAGAGCGGGGGATAGATCACTCTGTGGCAATGGACTAACATGCCACTTAGTGATCTATCCCCCGTTCTGGTAATGTTTTTGGATGGCCTTGACCCACTTTACCAAGGCTAGCTAGTACCCCCACCACTGATAAGTGTATATATATACGGGTATTAACGTGCAGTTTGGTTATTCTGCTTTGTACCGCTTAGCTGAATACAGCACTGTAACATGGCTTTCAACTCCAAAACTTCTCAGGCTTCCTCTTCTTCTTCAAGAAGGCGTGCTGCCAACGTTCTGCCTGCTACTCGTGGACCTGCTCGACCATTCCACAGCATAACTGTTGCTCGGGCAAACGCCTGCAAAGCTCCGATGCTACGGACCTTGCTGGAGGTAAGCCAAGACGGACAAGGCTTGCTCAGTCCTGGTCAACGGCAGGAGCAAGAAAGGCGTATGGCGTACTTCAGGCTGCAGGGTGTAGTTCCCAGCTTGAAGTTAGGCGATCCGAGAGTAGCAAGCATCAACGAGGCAGCGGACTACATATCACATCTTCACAGTGTTTTAGAAGTAAAGGACCAACAAATTGAAAACTTAAAAGAACAATTGAAACAATTTAACTTTAATCCTGTGGAGTTTGTGGAAGCAGTGATGAGTGATAGTGATGATGAAGAAACTGAATATATATTGGGTATGTAATGAAAGACTTGGACAGGGACATGTGTGTGTGTGTGTAGAATACAGAGCGGGGGATAGACTACTTTGCGGCAATGGACTAGCATGCTGCTTAGTGGTCTATCCCCCGCTCAAAGGGTAGCATTGGATGACCTTGACCCACTTTACAGCAAGGACAACCGGTTAACTGGTATAAAAGAGGGGGGTCTATACATCTCGACTTCATTCTGCTTTGGACCTTCCAGTGGAACGCTAGAAACAATGAGTGGATCGCTGCTTGGTGCTAACTTGGACAGGTATTCTGTGATGGTACACTATGAAGATTGTAGAGACATGTTGACGGCTGTGTATGATTGTTTGGTGAGAAAAATCTTTCAAGAAAACTGCCAGTTTATGTTAGCGTGGAAAAGAAACTTGTTTGTTGATGGTCATGCTACAATGCAAAGCATGAACCACCTTCATGTGTTAAAAGTAGGACATCATAATTTGGACGAACTGGACGATATGTTTAGGGAGCTGGAGTGTTTGATACATCAGGAGTGTAAACCATGTGAAATTGAAATTTTTAATTGGATATGGAATTAGAATAAAATGTGTTAAACAGGACTTGGACTTGGACTTGATTGAGGTTTTGTAGAACAGAGCGGGGGATAGATCACTTTGCGGCAATGGACTAGCATGCTGCTTAGTGGTCTATCCCCCGCTCAAAGGGTATCTTTACGTGACCTTGACCCACATAAATTGTATAGTTGGTGGGGGTATAAAAAGGGTAAGCAAATTGGATGGATACAACACTTCCATACCATGGCTCCACTTGACAACACCGTGTTCCATCGCAACAGAATTGTCTCTATTCTGGAGGTAATACCTCTAGAAATTATAGAAGTAGAGGACCAACTACCTGCGGTTGATCAAGAAGAGGAGGAGGAAGAGATAATGAATATTGAAACGGACTCTGACGAAGCTGGTTCAACGGACAATGAGGTGGACTTGCACGCCTACGAAACATTAGAGTCGTCATCTGAGTCGGAAATGGAATTCCAATTGGAAATCGAAGAAGAAGAAGAACAAGAACAAGACACTCCCCATCGTCCAATGGATAGGATGTTAGTTGCCAGAAGAATTATGTATTGTCATCGCTACCTATTCCGTGATGAGGATGATTCCGACTCTGATGGTGATGTTTCACCCTTGTAAAAAGTTTAAACAAAAAGTTAAAAAAAAGAATGTGAGCGGGGGATAGAGCACTTTGTAGTAAATGATACTGCTTAGTGCTCTATCCCCCGCTCAAAATAATAATTCCAAATGACCTTGACCTACATAAACTTGCTCAAACAGACGTCTTTGAAAAAACTTGTACAAATTATTGAATCTAGACCAAATATCATCAATTTATCAAGCCTACTGATAAATGTATTACAAACGGTTGTGTAAAGGCTAAATTTAGCACATGAGTGATAACCTGTTTCCATATGACGTCACTTTCCCCACCTATCTGCCTCGGATATAAAGGGTCCCGGTGGAGTGCGCTGCTCATTATTGCGTGGACATTCACAGAGTGTGCATTCAAAGCCAAACTGTTTGAAATGGCTCTTTGCGACATTTGTGGGGAAATCTTTCAAGACGAAGATCTTTTCACCATACACAGAGAATTACATGAAGACGAAGATAGAAAAGAAGATATTACCATGGATGAAATAGACTTAGACTCAATTGACCGGTTTTTGGAAGAGCACCAGAAGCAGACGGACTACTGGGACAGCTATCTACAGCAAATGCAAAGAAGAAGACCTAGTGTGATCCAATTTGCTGGTGCTGGACCATCTTCTGCTAGAAGACCTTTTGAAGAAGAAGACACTGAAGAAGAGGACACTGAAGAAGAACTAGAAGATGTGAAACAACTGCGCACCACGGCCTTGCCAGGACGAGTTGTAACACATTTTAAAATTAATAATGTTCAATTGGAACTGGAAACATTTATAACCCAGGCTAAGGAACTTGTTGGTGGAACCTTGAGGGAAGAACTACAAAGATTAAATTTTATTAAATTTGGAATGGTGTTAGAGGCTATGTTTAACAATACTGATGGTGAAACAGCATTGAGAGCGTTCATTACCAAAAACCGAACCCTTACCTTCACCTCCAACATCGATGATATTATTGAAGAATGCTTGGAAGAACTTATAACAAAACTTCAAGAACATGAAGGAAGAGGATCTGGATGGACTTTGTCATCAATTGAAGGTATGGATGTAAGGGTTCACAAGCATGGATATGGTTTAAGGGGTAGTAGTTTTATCCCTTTACCAAAGAAAATCCAAAACACTAAATCGTGTAGGAATGTGCAAAATGAAGGTAATGAATGTTTTAAGTATGCAATGTTAACCAAGTATGTTAAAGATCATCCTGAAAGAGTTGGTAGAGAGTATTACGAAAATGAACACCGCTACAACTTTCAAGGCCTCACCTACCCAGTTACATTGAAAGACATAGACAAATTTGAAAAGAAAAATCCTGGCGTTTCAGTGAATGTTTTCGGTCTGGATGATTCGAACAACGTTTATCCTTTGCGGGTAGTAAAAGTTGAGCAAAGAAACCACACTGATTTGCTACTGATCACTAAGGGTGAAATTTCACATTATGTGTGGATAAAGGACTTTGCATCCTTGATTCGAAATCAATTATCAAAACAGAGGCGTAGGTTAACAGTGTGTAAAAGATGTTTTTGTTTCACATATAAAGAAATAAGACAAGGAGGATTAGAGTGGTTGATAGAACACAAAAGACTTTGTAATGAAAATTATGAAGTGAAGATTAGTCTGCCACCACCATCTCGAGCGTGTATCCAATTTAACAAAACAGTTCACCAATATCGGATTCCAGTAGTCATCTACGCAGATTTTGAATCTACGTTAGTACCACAGGAGCTGCCGGACGGTGAAGTGACTAGAAGAACAAAATATCAGTTGCATCAACCCAACAGTTTTTGTCTAATAGTGAAATCAACCTTGTCTGAAAACCAATTGCAAAACTATGGTTTAACATCCACTCCAATACTTTACCGTGGTGAAGAAGCCGCTAAGTATTTCGTAGACCAGTTGTATGACATTGCTGAAAAGGTACAACGCTTGTATGGTAATGTCGTACCTATGGAACCTTTGAATGAGAATCAACAAGAAGAATACAATATGGCATCAAGATGTTATCTATGCGAGAAGAGCTTCAGTGAAGAAAATCCAAAAGTAAGAGATCACGATCACCTGACAGGTTTATACAGAGGAGCTGCTTGTAATTCATGCAATATAAATTACAAACTGCCCCACTTTATCCCTGTCGTGTTACACAATCTTAGCGGCTACGACTCCCACTTCATTATTCCAGAGTTAGGAAGAGATGATGGTAAAATTGATGTTCTTGCTACAACATTGGAAAAGTACATCAGTTTCTCAAAAACCGTAGGTAAAATTAAACTTCGCTTTGTAGACTCTTATAGATTTATGCCATCTAGTTTGAGCAGATTGTCTGAGAATCTACGAAGAGAAGACCTAAAAGAAACCAGCAAGATTGTACCTGAAGATAAATTGGACTTAGTATTACGTAAAGGAGTATTCCCCTACGACTACATAACATCTACAGAAAAATTTGAAGAAACCAGTCTACCACCGATCGAAGCCTTCAACAGCAAATTAAACGAAAGTGAAATCTCCGTTGAAGACTACAATCATGCTTGTAATGTTTGGAACCAACTAAACATTCAAACCTTAGGGGAATATTCTGACTTTTATATAAAATTGGACGTAACTCTGCTGTGCGATGTGATGGAAGAATTCCGAAACACCTGCTTCTCCGCCTATGGACTGGACCCTCTACACTCGTACACATCTCCAGGATTAGCATGGCAAGCTATGCTAAAGTCAACCAACTGTCGACTGGAACTTCTAACGGATATCGATATGGTGCTCATGATGGAATCTGGTGTACGGGGCGGTTTGACACAAGCTGTAACACGTCATGTCAAAGCCAACAACAAGTACATCCCCGGCTTCGACGAGCAACAACCATCGGTCTACCTTGGCTACTTTGACGCAAACAACCTTTATGGTTGGGCAATGTCAAATCCGCTTCCCTACGCTGACTTCAAATGGATCGACCCGGCCACCATTGGAGACATCTCACAGATTCCAAAGAATGGTCCAAAAGGCTATATTTTGGACTGTGATTTCGAATATCCAGAGCACCTTCATGACCATCACTACGACTTGCCTCTCCTAGCCAAGACTGAAGTTTCACCGACAGGAAGATGGCCAAAATTGATGATGACCTTGGAGAATAAGGATCGCTATGTGGCTCACTACTGGGTAGTTCAACAGGCTCTTGAATTGGGTCTACGTATAGTGAGAATTCATAGAGCAATTGAATTCACCCAGTCTTGTTGGTTGAAACCATATATTGATTCCAACACTGCAAGAAGAGCTGCAGCGACAACAGCATTTGAAAAGGACTTCTATAAATTAATGAACAATGCCATCTTTGGGAAGACCTTGGAGAACAAAAGAAAACACAAAAATGTAAAATTAGTGAGTGATCCTAGGAAATTGGAAAAATTAGTGCAAAAACCAAATTTCGGAACATCCATGATTATAAACGAAAATCTAGTCGCTGTCAGTATGAAGAAAACAACAATAGTCATGGACCGTCCGTTATACATAGGTATGTCGATTTTGGATATAAGTAAAACCCTGATGTATGATTTCCATTATAACAAAATGGTTAAACATTACGGAAGGGAAAACATTGGAGTCGCATACATGGATACGGACGCGTTTATCTACTGGATAAAGACTTTGGACATGTATGAAGACCTAAGGACTTTTCCATACAAAGAAGATTTCGATTTTTCTGACTATCCGAAAAACCATCCAAATTTTAATGAAAAATATAAAAAAGTAATTGGAAAATTCAAAGATGAAGCAAATGGAATGCCTTTAGAAGAAATAGTGGCGCTGATGGCGAAATTGTATTCATTTAAGATGTACCACGAGAACAACACACCGACAGTGAAGAAAGCAAAAGGAGTGAAGACATCTTATTTGAAAAAACACGTGACATTTGACCACTACAAGACTTGTTTGTTTGAAGATACTACGATATCAGCAACATTCAACAATATCCGAAGCTTCAAGCATCAAGTCTACAGTGTCACCGAAATTAAAAAAGCGTTGTCAGCTCGGGATGATAAAAGATACATTATGCCCGACAAAATCCACACTCTTCCTTTTGGCCACTACTCTCTAAACCCTATCAACTAGTAACCTATTCTTCGTCCTTCTACAACTACGACCTTATTCCTTTCTCCTTCCGTAAAAAAATGGGGAACACGGCAAGTCCAACGCCGTGTTTCCCATTTTTTTTACACAAGTTTGGATGACCTTGACCCATATAAATGATGTGAATATTTAAAACAACATTCATTGTGATTATACATGTGATACAACAAACATTGAAACCTGCAATATGAAGGACTTGAAGCAACAAATTGTCAACGAACTTCATAAACCTGCAAGAAGAAAGTTTCCACGAAGAAATACGGTGATAAAAGGAATTAATGATTTATATCAAGCGGATTTAATCGAAATGATTCCTTATAGCAAACAAAATAAAGGATATAAATACATATTGACTGTTATTAACTGTTTTTCAAAAATGGCAGATGCTTTACCACTAAAAGATAAAAGTGGCAAAAGTGTTACAAAAGCAATGGAAACAGCTATACAAAGAGACAAACATACTATTAAACATTTACAAACAGATGATGGAAAAGAATATTTTAATAAGGAATTTGCAAATTTAATGAAAAAACACAATATAAACCATTATTCAACCAATTCAGAAGTAAAAGCCTCAATAATCGAAAGATTCAACAGAACTTTAAAAAGTGCAATGTATAAAATGTTTTCCAACAGAGGATCGCACATATGGATTGATATGTTACCAAAACTTATAAACGATTACAATAACAAATTTCATAGGACTATCGGGATGAAACCAAACCAAGTAACTAGTAAAAATGAAAACCTTGTATTAAAACGTATAAAAACGAATACTAAACCAAAAGTTGAAAAACTAAAGCCTAAAAAATTTAATGTGGGTGATAAAGTGCGAATAAGTAAATATAAAGGTGTATTCAGTAAAAGATACCTGCCAAATTGGACCAATGAGGTTTTTACTGTATTCAAAGTACAACCTACAGTACCTGAGACATATATTTTAAAAGATAATAAAGGACAATTGCTTGAAGGAGGGTTTTATGGACATGAAATGTTAAAATCAACAGTAGGCGATGTATATTTAGTTGAAAAGGTGTTGCAACGGAAAAAAGATAAGGTCAAAGTACGATGGTTAGGATTTAATAAGACGGAAGATTCTTGGATACCTAAAAAGGATTTGATATAACGATAGAGAATCATTTTAGGTTGAACCATTACAAAGGATGGAGATAGTACCACAAAAAGAGAGTTTTACTATTAATAATATAGATGAACTCACAGTGGATAATTCAGAATTCAATAGTGGGAAGCATGGCAATTTGTTACCAAACACCGTTCGTTGTCTGGTTACCGGACCTTCCAACTGTGGAAAAACTAATGTGGTATTCAATTTGATTACAAACCCTAAAGGATTACGATTTAACAATCTATATGTATTTTCAAAATCACTACAACAACCAAAGTATCAATTATTGGAAAAAATACTGACTAATGTGCCTGAAGTTAAATATTTAAAGTTTAATGCAAGCGAGAGTGTCATGCAGCCACAAGAAGCTAAACCATTCTCCGTGTTTATATTCGACGATGTATCTTGTGAAAACCAAAACACAATAAGGAATTACTTCGCTATGGGTCGACATAACAACATAGATAGCATTTATATTGGCCAAACTTACAGCAAAATACCTAAACAACTCATTAGAGACAATGCAAACATGTTAATTGTATTTAAACAGGACGAAACCAACCTAAAACATATATATTTTGATCATGTAAATGCGGATATGACATTTGAACGATTTAAAGAGTTGTGTGGAAAGGCTTGGGCTGAAAAGTATGGGTTCCTAACAATTATGAAGGAACAACCGCTAAACAATGGTCGATACAGGATAGGATTTGATAAATTTATATTAATACATTAAACGTGGTATAACACATTCATTGTTGTACAACACGTCTTGCTACAAACATGGTTAACCAAGAAAAATTAGTAAAAGAAATAAAATCACTTAGTGATTCTATTCGGGCTAAAAACAGAGCATTGAAACTAGGTATTAGCGAGAGGGAGAAATTCCTTGAATCTACTTTTAAACCTATTACTGAACCCTTGAAACAATTAAACAAAAAATTTGCTAAACCTGTATTGGAAGGAGATGCGATTGCACCTATTACGAAGTTTGAAAGAGAAAATGTAAAATCAGAAGATTTTAGTGATGAAGACCTGGAATCCTCTACGTATAGTGGTTTTACCGGTGGAGAACCCGAAAGAGAGCTAGAATCACCGGACTATAGTGGAATAAAAGAATTATATGAAGTAAAAGCCAAAAGAGGACATGAAGTTGTATCAACTGCTAGTGAAGAGGAAAAAGAAGAAGAGACAAGGGAAGGTCCGTCAAACATAAGCTTATTGGGTGAAAACATTCATAACAAAGGACCTTTAGGAAGGAAATACATGGTAAAAATGTTACTCGGAACAATTCCTAATAAGAATTACCATAGTTATGGAGCGAGATTAACAGAAGACGGTTTAATGATAGGTAATAGCCCGTTAAACGTTGACGAACATGATAATATTGTCATTGGTGATCAAAGGTATAAGGGCACAAAAGGATTATTTGAATTATTATTTGAAAATAAGCCTTCAGTATCGGTAGTGAAAGAAAAAGACATGGAAGCATATAAAAATATTTTGGAACAGACAAATGCATATAGGAGAAAGTATTTACCTGACCAGCCTCCTTTTAGATCTAAGTCTTTAAAATATAAAGAATTTGTATCCAAGTTAATACCAACTAGAAGACAAACAATGCCGTTAACACAAAGAAAACCTGTAAAACGAAGATTTATGGCATCCACTTTGGATGTAAGTGCTCAGGAACGAAGAAAAAGAAGTAAGTCCGTTACGGGTACAGGTTTAATGAAGAAACTATATAACACAAATGTGATTTATTACAATAATATCAATAAATTGGTGGATAGAATGAAACTAATACATGAAGCTAAAGAAGCGGGTCATACTGGATTGGAAAACGAATGGGTGGCTTTAGTGGATGAACTCCGAAACCGTGGGGTAATCTCATAAAAATGCGTTACTCCCTAGAATACTATTCAGTTGCACCATGAGTGTCGACAAGTTCGGACGTTACTCCTCGGATGGGTTATATTATGCCAATAGTTTAAAAAGAAGTGCTGGTTTACCACAAACACCTGATGGAGATTATGATATGAGTAATAAAAGGTTAAAAAACATAAAAGATCCTACGGATGAAAACGATGCAATAAATCTAAAAATATTAAAGGAAAAGATATCGCCAACATTAAAACTACAAAATAACACATATGACGCAGAAGATCATAGAATTATCAACGTTGGTAAACCAAATCAAAACGGTGATGCGATAAACAAAGGTTATTTGTCATCTGAATTAAAAAATACGTTAAAATTCAATGGGAAAACGTATAGTGCCAACAATAAACGTATATCCAATGTAGATGACCCTAAAGATGCAAAAGACAGCGTAAATAGACGCTATTTACATTCTTTGATACCTGAAAAGACAAAAGATGGATTTTCTTTTTATAAATTTGTTATTAACGATATAGGTTATCCAAAAAATGAAAATGATGCTGTAAATCTCAAATATATAAAAGATCATTGTGTCATACGTGATGTGGGAGTTATCGATTGTCTTGGCAATTGTTTGGCGAATGTAAAAGATGGTTCAGCACCATCTGATGGTGCAACAGTGGGTCAAATGAAAGAGACTTTAAAACAAGAAACAACTGGATTTGCAAAACGAGATGAAGTATTATCAAAGCAAGGGGATGACTTTATTCAAGGTAATGAAAAATTTCATTTATTGACATACAAAAACGCTTATTGGGATTGCAGGCATGGAAGGTTATCAAATGTGTCATGGGGTCATGCAGATAGAGACGCGGCTGCCTTAGGACAAACAGTACATCTAGATCCAAATAATTACCATGCGTTTTTTATATGTAGTAATAAAAAATTAACAAACATGGCGCAAGGAAGAGAAGCAAATGATGCTGCAACTGTAGGACAGGCTATCACATTATCACAAATGGATAGCAAAGTGTATACTTGTAATAATAAACGTATAACAGACCTTAAAGACCCTGAACATGTGGATAATGCTGTCACTGTTAATTTTCTTGTAAAAGTTTTAGGAAATGCATTATTTGATGTATACAATCTTATTGGTATTCATTCAGGTCGTACTCCTTTGTTGGAATCTGAGAGAGGTACTTGGATTAAACGGGAAATTGTTCAAAACTATTTTATCAACCCTCGTACAAAAAAGTTTAGATCATCGGATTGGGGTGATTTTGATATTTAATAAAAGAACACAATAAACGACTTCATTTATGTCCAACTTGTCATAGAGGTAACACATAAGTTGTACATTGCGATTATAAAAGGACAATAATGACGTTCCAGTACATCAGTCCATATAGAGACACTGTAAGGAGAGGAGGTGGGATCACGTCCACAGCGGTTTCTCTGTTAAGTAAAGCTTTAAAACGAATTCCAGTAGGATCCATAGTAAATAGAGCAATAGACGCATTACCATACGAATTTCATATACCGGGAGGTTATCAGTATTGCGGACCAGGAACTAAATTGAAAAAACGACTGGAAAGAGGCGATCCTGGCATAAATAAGTTAGATCAGGCTTGTAAAGAACACGATATCGCATATTCCACGTTTGCCGATTCAAAAAATAGATCAATAGCTGACAAAAAGCTTGCGGACATAGCTTGGCAACGAGTAAAATCAAGTGACGCTAGCATAGCAGAAAAAGCAGCAGCTTTAGCAGTAACAGCAGGTATGAAGGCTAAAACAGCAGTAGGAGGTGGAAGAAGGAGGAGAAGGAGAGTAAAAAGGAGGTCAACCACAAGAAAACATGGAGGAAATATAAAAAGAAGACGACGATCTACAAGAAAAGGCAGGAAGAAGCCCACCGTGTGGTCAATGGTGAAAAACGGGGCAGGTCTTTACCTAAGACCTTATCGTGCATATTAAATGAAAGAAATCAATTGGTCATACCACATAAAGCATTAACCAATATTGAATTATTTAAATATATTTCCTGTTTAAAAATACCATTTTTCCGCGGTGTGTTTATGAAAGACAGTTTACCAAAGAAAATGTGGCAAAATGAGACTGGAATTGTAAATTTGGATAATACTGAAGGGCCTGGCACCCATTGGGTTTGTTATAAGAAACTAAATAACAATGTATATTATTTTGATAGTTTCGGTAATTTGCCACCACCAAAAGAACTTCAAAATTACTTTAAATCTGCTAAAAACATATATTATAACTATAAAAGAGAACAACCTGATAATACTTCAATATGCGGCCATTTATGTTTGGAATTTCTAGCTAAAAGTATCAGTCACTATTGAGATGTCTTCCTATACGGTATCATTAACAGGAAAATCGTCCACTTTACGAAGTATCCTTTTTCCAGCGTTACGCTTGCAAAAAGGAAGGTTTTGGGAGGCGGCACTATTGGATTTTACAACTTACAACTCTATCCCCAATGTTACGGAAGGTAAAAATAACGTATTGCATTATTATAAGGGAAAGGATGCCAGTGGAAAATTTACAGACTTACAAGAGTGCAGGTTACCCACAGGTTCTTATGAAATTGATCATATAAATGAATTTTTGCAAACTAAAATGGGAAAAGACAATATAACATTAAAAGGTAATAATAATACGATGAAAGCTGAAATTACTTCCAAATATTATATAGATTTCACTCAACCAAACTCAATTGGTGATTTATTAGGATTTTCCAACGATGAGCCTGTTTTAGAACCAGATGTAACACATTCCGGTAAGAAAACAGTAACAATATTAAAAGTCAATAGTATAGACATAACTTGTAACATTATACAAGGTGCTTACAGGGATGGGGCTAACACCCACATCATACATACTTTTTACCCAAGTGTACCACCTGGATTTAAAATTGTTGAAAAGCCACAAAACCTGGTATATCTACCGTTGAACACCACTTTCATTTCAGACATCGTGTTGAGCGTATTGGATCAAGACGGTAACTTGGTAGACTTCAGAGAAGAGCCTATTACGATTAGATTACATTTAAAATCGACACTTTAATACAAAACCATGGGTTTAACATTTAAAAGCGAACAACCTACGGGAAACCGCATTAGTAGCTCTTCAGCTGTGGAGGAGTTAACACGCGAGAACATTCGTTTCTTAGAGAGAATTGGATTAAAATTAACCGAGTATGGATATACTGGATATAGCGCAGGGTCCAACATTCGACGAAACCCTATGGGAAAAAGAATATCACACCCACAACCCTTACACTTCATCGAAATTAAACAATAACGATGAAATTCGTATCCCCATACAAAATCAAGACATTTACACACTACCATGTGAAAGTTACTTGTATATTGAAGGACAAGTTACTAAAAAGGACGGTACTACTGTTGGTACAACAGTTCCATTTATAAATAATCCTATGGCTTTCCTATTTGATGAAATTAGATATGAAATATCAGGTGTAACAGTTGATTCCACTAAAAAAGTAGGTATTACGACAACTTTAAAAGGATTAACATCTATAACACCCAATGAAACCAATTTACTTAAACCTGCCGGATGGGTATTACCTACGAATGACACGATCACTCCAAATCCAAATGGATATTTTGATTTTCATATTCCATTACGTTTGCTGCTTGGTTTTGCTGAAGATTATAGGAAAATAATATTAAACGTTAAACAAGAATTAGTTTTGTTGAGATCTTCTAACGATAAAGACATTATTAAAGCTGCAGATGCTACTACAGATGCGACTTTAGAATGGAAATTAAAATTAGACAAAATTGTATGGAGAGTTCCACATGTTAAATTGGCTGACGAGCATAGAATGCTACTTTTAAGAAAATTAAAAGCCGATCGTGATATTGTTATTCCATTTAGAAGTTGGGAATTTCATGAGCATCCCAGTTTACCTACTACGGATCGACACACTTGGACTGTTAAAACATCGAATTATGTAGAACGAGCCAGGTATATTATATTTGGTTTACAAACAGGTAGAAGAGACGCCATTACTAAACATGCAGGACAATTTGATCATTGTGACTTGAAAAATATTAAAGTTTATTTAAATTCACAATTCTTTCCATACGACAATTTAAATGTGTCATTCACTAAGAAGAAATACAGTATATTGTACGATATGTACGCGAGATTCCAAAGTTCATATTACGGTAAAACAAATACACCTTTATTACCACCTGACAAATATTTCGATGCCTACCCAATAGTTGTAATCGATTGTTCTAAACAAAATGAATCAGTAAAGTCTTCAAGTGTGGATATAAAAATAGAAATGGAATTCAACGATGCTATACCGGCTAATACAACTGCATACTGTTTAATTCTACATGATAAAATCGTAACATACACACCTTTAACTGGAATTGTTAAAAATGTATTGTAAGAACCGGTTTTGTTTCATTCCGCGAGTATAAAAGCAGAGCGTACAGACCGCTCCTCATCAGTTTGTTGCCTACTGTTGTATGGGTAGCATCGTATTCAATATGGCTTCTCCTAGTGGTACACCTGAAAATGTGGTAGATATTGAGAAGGAGATATCTGAGTTTTTAGATCCTCAAGGTCACCAGGAAGGAGGTGAACAAAACGTTTGCGGACAACTTCACGCCAGTAATAATGTTGAAGAAAAAGGTAAAAGAAGAAAGACTATACAAAAGAGAAAAAGGGATATTGAAGATAATATTTCTCCAAACATATTGAGTGAGGTATTTTTGCGAATATTTTACCCAATCTCTTCCAGTTTGGATAAAAGTGTTTTAATCGGTGTTATGAAATCTACAGATTATTCCCCTACTGTAATTTTAACTCATGGACCCAAAATGATTTTGTTTACGGACAGTGCTTGGGAATCGTTTATGAAACATTTGCATCTGCTAGAATGCTATTTAAGTAGTAACATGTTTGGAAGAAAGACAAGGGTAGGACTTTTGGATTCAAATGTGGAAATTGATATCATTAAACAACGTGGTGATCATCAGCTACGGTTTAGAGACACAACAAGACATGATAACAAAATTCAACTTAATCGAGAGGAGTTTTTCATTTTAACTTGTGCTACTGAACCTATAACAAGATACTTGAGACAACTGGTGTTTTCAAGTTCGATTATTAAAGATTATCTGGAAGACACTTTGGACAAACAACCGGACGCACCTATATTATACGGACCTGTGGATACTTCTATATTTAATAGAGTTCCTCATGAAGTACAGATGTGGAGACAATTGGAAAAGTACGCTCAACTACATAAGAAATCAGTAAAACAGGAAGAAGAGGAAGATGGAGGAGAAGAATCAAGTGTTAGTGATGAAAATGAAAATAAGGAAAATATAAAGATGGAAACTTAAATGACAATGGTTAGTTTTTAAAACAATAACCAACATTTTGTGGGGTTAGGCCTATTGGGGACGGTGCCCACGTTAAATATACACCAACGCGCCAACAACTGTACGGCCTGGTATAAAAGTAGTACCTACCGTGGTGTGGAAATCAGTTGACCTCCTGACTTCGTAATGAGCAGACGTGTGACCTTCAAAATGGACAAGGGAGAAGAACAACAATTAAAGTCCAAGCCTGGTATTATTGAGTTTCAAGCGTTTCGTGGTAATGATGATAGATTCATTATAAAAGAACTTGTGTTTTTGGACATGAATACAAGTGTTCCTTATTCGTTTTTATTTAAACCACCATGTTCTTATTCGTCTTTAACTAGTAAAGCCGCTACTACCAACAGATGGATTTCAAAACACTTCCATCATATCGATTGGTATGATGGTTTTACAAGTTACACGGACTTGTATCACATTATGCATCACTTTTCAGACAAGTTTACCAATATTTACACAAAGGGGCTGGAAAAGAAAAGATGGATCGAAGGATTTACTCATGTTCCGGTTAATGATGTGGAATTGGATAAGAATTATCAATACATGCTGGAAACCATATGTATTTGTACAAAAAGCCCAGAACATGATAAAGATAGACATTGCGCTTTGAAAAATGCCTATAAACTCGCCTCTTACCTTCAAAGTGGGGAATTGGGGAGTGGTGGGGGTAACGGAGAGTATGTAAGTGGGGAGCAGGCAGGGACCTGGCATGAGTATTACTCGAGATTCCGAGACGACAACATCTCCGAGCAAGAAGACGATCTGTAACCTGACCATGGCATCTCACCAGTTCCTTCAGACTTTGGTCGAGCAGTTCAATGCTCACTCCAAGTCGACAATATTACCTGTAAAGAAGTGCTCGGAACTAAAAGACGAGAAGCACTACATAATCCATGCTATGAAGAAGATGGAGACTACAGTTGGGGAGGCCATCTGCTGCAGTCTCAGCGAGGCACCGTTTACTCCGGGGGATGAACCAAAGTTCCAGGTGTACCTGCCCAAGAGATTCGTCCATCTTCTACAAAACGAGGATCTTCGCTCTATTCAACCCGGGTGTCTATACCTGGTGTCCCACGGCTGCACGGGTAGCAATTCTACAGAGTTGACCATCCACATCGCTGACAAGCAGCAGTGTTAGATTTAAGTTTTAATGTTGTACATATGTTGTTGTTGTAATGTTTTATAAATAAACGAATCATAAAAGACAAAAAAATAAAAAAAAAAACAAGAAATGCAACATATCAATATGTGACAGACTTCACGTATTGATATGTTGCATTTTTTTTTTAAACTTCGCGGGTGACCTTGACCTTTGACCTTTGCATTTCACAATTACCCCCACTACTGTAATTACCCCCACTACCGCACTAGGATTGAAACCTGCTTGGATGCGAAAAACGGTCAGTCTGTTGCCAACTAGCAAACGATGAGCACCTTGTACGAGCTTTGCTTACAACGAGTTATAACTGACGCATCTTTATTCCAGACGGCTTTACGAGATAATATCCCTATAACAGTAAAGCAGGATATCGAGGAGTACAAGAAAGATAATAGAGGGTATTCGGGATACTCCTGGTATAGGTTCCAAGACGGGGAAAAGTTTTGTAGGCCTTGTGGCAATGCTGCCGTCAGAGACCTTCGACGGTTCGTACAGGAAGGTGGTAGAAAACAGTTTGGATTTCTAGCACCAATGTTTAGATTTGAAAACTACAAGGACACCTGTGCTATTTGTTCCATCCCTTTGTATCAATGGAAAAAGTTTAGAAGTGTTTAATTGCATCTTCCATACCCCCACCACCATCACCCCCACCACTTTTCCATGTACCTCCAAACGCTGTGCCTCGGCTTCATTTCTACTCCAGCAGCCAACCTAGCAACATCAGGATGTCCCTCAACGTCAGTTGCGCAAGTTACGAGGAGGTGAGCATCAAGACTCAGCAGGAGCTAAACGACTTATACAAGGAGTTGCAGCTGATGGTGGCACGAGGCTACCGTATAAATGTGCAAGTTTACGCTTGCAATATACGGAACACCCGGCAGTCAAAGGAAGAGCCTGGACACTCCTCGACGGCTTCCTCACCAGCGTCCATGAAGACCGAGCCAGACAACTTGGACTACTTCAGCTGACTAGCAGTTGTATTTCTTGTCCTAACCATTGTAGAATATGTATATTTTTTCATTATATTAAAGAAGTAAAAGAGCAAAAACACCTATCTTGTTACTGACACATAAGCTCAGTAACAAGATAGGTTTTTTTAAAACACAATTTGGATGACCTTGAAACTTCCCCCTCCACTGCTTTGTTACCCCCACCACTTGACTATTGGTGTACATGGCACATCGCAATTGGAAACCTCATTCCATCTGCAACAGCCACACCGACAACATCAACAATGGCAAACCTACCAACAGATGAAAGATGTCCTCACGCATGTTGTGACTTCGTCCACGAGTTGGAGAAGAGGATGCAGGAGAGGGCGATAAGAAGAAAACAGATCCAGTCAGAAAATATCATGATAGTCAACGGCTATCTTTTATTGTTCGGCCTTATTATGGTTGTACTTTTCATACTGTACGGCATAGTCACATGTGTCGGCAAGGTTGCAGAAGAAAACGCTCGCCACCATCAATTGGAAAGTTTCAATGTTACTTTGTAAGTTTTCCTTTTTTTTAAAACTCCGTTTGGATGACCTTGAAAATTCCCCCACTACTCCACCACACCCCCCACCACTTCACCATGTTCCTGCATGTGCATCACATCAACCGTCATTCCTTGTCCGACAAGCAACCATGGCAGACAACAACACCATCAGCCAAGCTGACTCCACTACTGATGTCGGTACAAGTACGGGTTGGACACTGTCGATCGATAGTGTACACTATTTGGAGTCAATTTGCGAACGTATGAAGGAAATACTGCGGGACAACCCTGGGATCATAATACAAATGAATTTAAATTATGATTGGTCCCAAGTTAGAATGCAAGGGGACGACAACAACGGTCAACAATCTCCACAATATTCGCCCATGTCCCCGATCTATCCTTACGGCGAGTCTGACGTCGATGAAGATGAGGCTGATGAAGATGCAGGGGACAACGAGGCTGAAGAGGAGTAAGCTTCATTCCTTTTTTTTAAAACCTAAATTGGATGACCTTGAGAATTCCCCCTCCACTATTTCCTTTTTTAAAACCCAAATTAAATGACCTTGAAAATACCCCCTCCACATACTTTTGGTTTACCCCCTCTACTTTTCAATACTGTTACCACAGTCTGTAGCTCACATCATTCCTTGCTTAGCTATCATGGCGGACAGCACTCTTTCTCGAGTTGACTCCACTACGGATGAAGAATGGCCATTTTCCTGGAATGTTCATCTGCAAGACTCGGCAGAAGTGGATATGTTGCATGAGAAATTGGTGTATGTATTAAACGAAAACCCCAACATTGAATGTAGAATGACTATGGATTTCGATGCGACAGGGGTCCACACTCAACCTTCCACTTCCAGCCAGCCTGAACCTCAGCTACAGCCGAAGAACTTTACACATCTTTACACTCCAATACGGCCGGAGGATGTGGTTATCAGCGAGGCAGACTCTACTACAAGTTATATTGAGCCAACGAATTGGAAGCTTGTTGTTGACACCTTACACAAGGTCGACTTAGTATGTGACAAATTAAAGGAATTGATGATGCAAGATCCTGGTCTTCGTTTTAAAATTGATTTGTTTTTCATCTGGGGAGCACCTGCACGGGGCTCTTCGTCTGACAGCTCTCTAAGTACAACGGACGAGGAGGAGGAGGACGACTAGTTATCTTTTTTAAAACTCCGTTTGGATGGCCTTGACCTTTCCCCCTCCACTGAGTTTATTTAAGGTGCACTCTCAATGACTGCAGCATCATTTCATCGCGCACCTTCACCACAGCAACATGGAGAGTCGACTCAACTACTGTTGCGAACAGAAATGTTTTTCATGGCCAAATGACATTGATGTTGCGGATGGCCTGGCGTGTAGAAAATGTGAAGCTTTTGGTCAATGCATGTGTAAGTGCAAGTCTTGGAAGAAGCCGAAACCGGAGTTAAAGACATTCCATGTGTACCAGATGAGAGGGCATAAGTACACTTGTTGCCCTGAACGTTGCATTGAATTCACACTAAAACAGCTAACTGGCTGCAAATTGTGCAACAATCATTTTGCAGGTTTTTGCAAACATTATTTAGGAGCCTGTCAGTACAGATCAACTTGGCATACAGAAGCACTCACTATCAATGAAATCGCTATAGATACACAAGAGTAGTCTTTCTACTCTTTTCTTTTTTAAAACTCCATTTGGATGACCTTGACCTTTCCCCCTCCACTCACCTTAGTTTATATAAACCCCATTCCCACTGACCACAGCATCACTTCATCGTGCTCCCTCGTCAAAGCAACATCAACTATGGAAAGTAAGCGCATCTCATGTTGCGAGCATAGGTGTTTGGAGATACAAGGCGTCACATATTGTGCAAAGAAGCGTTGGGAGGAAGAGACGGGGACAACCTATTGCTGTGAGGATAAGTGTTTCCTCTTACCAAAGTGGCAAGTGGATGGGCTGGCCTGCCGGCAATGTGAATGCTTCGGATGTTGCAGGTGTAGATGCAAGAACCAACAGCTGCCACCACCGGTACTACAAACTTTCAAAATCTACAAATCCAAATACTTTTATACTTGTTGTCCGCAGCGGTGTATTAAATTTCACTTCTCCAATCTTACCAATTGTCGGAAATGCTACGGACAACCTGATGGGTGGTGCACCTGTTTTCTGGACTCCTGCCGCTACAGATCGGATTGGTTTACAGATCCATTAGAGATTGATGAGGTCGCCCAGGAAGCACAAGAGTAGTCTTTCTACTCTTCAACTTTTTTAAAACTCCATTTGGCTGACCTTGAGATTTCCCCCTCCACTTCCCCATATACCTAGAGTACACAGAGCCTGATAGTCAGTCACTCGGTGGCTGTCGTGGGGTGCGCATCGGTGTCGGCGCTCCGTTGTTAAGTGTTCAAGGTCACAGTAACATGAAATTGCGGGCGTTGTACTGGTTCAAGGTCACCTGAGGGATAACCGATTGCCCATTTAGGCAGAGTTATGTCAGAAACTCGAGTTTAACTTGGCACTTTTGCCGTTTCTCGTCGAAAATTCGCTCCAAGTGGTCAAGGTCACGGGGACTCTGACTGAAACTCGGAGCGTAGTGCGAGAAACGGCAAAAGTGCTAAAAAATTTTAAGTTTCTGCTTGACCTTGACCTTAGTGGCGTCGGTGACGTCGTTTTGATGACGTAAGGGGTGATGACGTCATCAGCACGTCATTTCTGTGACGTCATGGGTGTGACGTCATCGAAATGACGTCATTAGTGATGACGTCATCGATTGCGTCATCGATGACGTCATCGGTGAGGTCATTGACCTCGATGACGTCATCCCTCAGGTGACCTTGAACTGGGCCAGCGGCCGCAATTTTACACTACTTTGGGACACTTGGCAAAAAAGTATCTGGTGTTTAATCATCTTTTTAATTCTACTTTATATTTGAAACTATTCAAGAAAAGTAATTATACTCTCATAAGACACACACTCTAAAATGAACAAGAATTTTACATTAGTATGCTATATTTCCTCTTTCTTCAATAATCCACGTTGGTTTATTAAATATATTTTACTGTTGTTTGCTTGTCATTTGTTTGATTCCTGTGATAACTTTTAATTTTGATGATGTTTTCCAGATAGATGGAAGAACCTTAACAAAAACATAAATGAAACTGGGAAATTTAAACTTATTATCATGGACACGAGATCAGTACAGACTCGGGTAATTACAATTGAAAGTATAAAAACCATTCAATTTTTTGTCAATAGATAATTTATTTTTGTTCTGTAGTTCGTAATGTACCTTAAATTACTTTTATATGAACTAGCTTACTCGGCATGCTTTGCAATGCCAACCAGAGAAAGTTTTTGCCCTTCAGGTGAGCTCGTTCGCTACCCTCACTTGCCATCAGGTTTACCTCATTCGCTATGCTCACTCGCGGCAAGTCTATAATGTCTATTTGTTATTACCGATCTCCCCTCAATACTTTAAATGTGAACAGCTATTTGTACGATTAATATCCCTAAATGTAATCATATGTTCCAATACAAAATTTTGATTCCATAAGAATAACGCCTGGTACACATTGGTGCAAGGATTGACTGAGGCAAGGACGAAGCGAGGGCTAAGCTAGGGCTAAGCGAGGAATGTGTCAGTTTGTGAAACACGCGTTCAAATGGAGCAGTACACATTGGACCGAGGAATATTAGAGGCGAGGATGAGGAGAGCTCGGTCGGCCCTCGGTGGGTTGTAGTTGTCAAAAACAATAACAAAATCAATGACGTCAAAGGTGCAGCACTTAAAATATTCAAACCAAACCACTCATGTGTCAAGATAAACAACATGACGTCAAAGGTGCAGGAGATACTTTAAAAGGCTTCAACCAGCTGTTGGTGTCACCTACCTTGGTTTGTTCTAGATACATCGATATAAATCAATTTCATATTAGTAAAAATTCTCAGTTGCGAGATTCTTTTTAAGTATTTACTATTAGTACCAGGGGGACCGAACTTATGCGTTGTAAAATTATGAAGCGTCACTTTTTTATGAAGCCTTTTTTTTACGAGCTCGTTCGCTTTGCTCACTTGCCAGGCCAAAGAAAGATGAACTTTGGTATAAATTTGTTGACCCATATGTTAAAGATGTAACACATTTGTTTATATCTACATTTATCAGCTGATTTTGTTCAATTTGGTAGCTAGTTTGAAATGTCCATAAGGCTAAAATGAGAACTTTGAAGGGCTGTATTGGGAAGAAACCGGATTTTTCCCAGCTATGGGGCCAGTTCCAATTGATTTCTCATTGCTGACACCCTCATGTTCAACTAAAAATAAAAAATCCTTAGACAGAAACAACTTTTCCAGTACAAACAGTACTTGTATAAGATTTAGATTAACGAGAGTATAAGATTTCACTAAAAGAAAAAGTCGGTTGGATATAAACACACTGTCAAGCCTAAGTCTTTTCTGATTGTTTTGATTTATTTGAACTTAAAAGAATGATTGATATTGTAATAAATTTCATTTTCCAGGAAGACAAAATGGAAGGAAGTGAAGCACAAAAAGACCATGGTGGTGATAATTACAAGTTTCATCGCAATTGTGGCGTCAGCAATTGTAAATTACCTTGTCATCCCAGCTATAACGGACTTCGCAACCACCAGGGTAGGATTGCAACTTTGATAGCAGGGCCTATCTATGCACACAATCATTAAAAAAAAGAAAAAATACGCCATTGATTTTGTTAAGCTAAAGGTTTTAAAACAAGATCATTATTTTTTAAACATGTGTTTGAAATTATTTAAAAATCATATCATTAATCATAAGGCACGAGTAAAACGATATATTATATAAAAAAATTGCTGAACATTTACTGCCAGCTCTAAGAATTTATTAATTTAAGACAATATTTTTCATGGCTGAGCAGCATGCCCCCCCCCCCCCCCTAATCCCGTGCCTCAATGCCACTCATTCTACCCCTCCCCAAATGAGCGTGAGCGTGATTGACTACATTATCAATATTTGGTAAATGCATTTTACCTGTTTTAATTTAATGTTATGACAGACACGCACAACCATTAAAACTAATCATTTAAAAAGTTGGAACTATAAGTATACTAAATGTAATTTGATTGTATTTATTTATTGGTAGATCACTAGATTACTAGTATACTATGTATATCAGTTGTATTTTTTAATGTTTTTCACTGGGATTAATAAAAGCAATGTTTGATTTTTCCCTACTATATGCATTAAAAAATAATCATTTTCTATTTTTTGGCTAGTAGAGCAAAGGCTGATGTGAACATATGCTCCCCCCCCCCCCCGTGGGAATTTTCGACATATACATTGTTGTGTTTGTATTGACATGTACTTTATAGTTTTAGGTGTTTGCCACTTAAAAATTACAGCATATCCCGAAAAATACGAAAAAACCATGAAAAATATAAAATCTACTATCATCATTAAAATGATTCAGTTTCAAAAATCTTTTGACCGAAAATACTAACAGTTTTCTTGGCCAATTTTATTAATTAATGGGTCGTTATAAAGCTCTCTACTTAAATATTTCCAAATAATTATGAATTTTTTTTAGATTTATGGTGAAAAAGTGAAATAACTAGTTTTATATACAGTGTGGTTGAAAAGTCCCGGAACGGTGAAATATATTTTTTACCAATATAGATCAAGTTACAAGACTTGGTATATCAATAATGGCCATAAATGTCTACTCTTTTAAGGCATTAACACTTTTTTACCCCTTAAGGGGGATGGCCCATCGCGGCCGAGGATTCGTCTGGGTTCGGTGTAGGGACGTGACTATCTTCAGTTGCTACCTCACACCCAACGAGGCCGTCCAGGACTTCCGCGACAAGATAGATAGCCTAGAGGAGTGCGTTCTTGGCACCGACGGGCATGTCGTCGTTGGTGGCGATTTCAACGCCAGGGCCGTCGAGTGGGGAATGCCCTCTACCAGCTCCCGGGGGAAATACATCCTGGATTTCATCGCCAGGGCCGGTCTTGTCGTCCTCAACCAGGGCGACACACCTACTTTTCGGCGCCCCGGGCAGAGAGGCACGATCCCCGACGTCACCTTTGCGTCTGAGTCGCTCCTTCCGAGGATCTCAGGCTGGAGGGTTGTGGAGGACTACACGGGTAGCGACCACCAATACATCGTTTTTGACCTGCATGATCAGGCAAATCGTCGAGTTTCCGCATTTCGGGAAGGGCCACGCCGGTGGAACACCAACAAACTGGACGTGGTCAAGTTCACCGAAGTCATCTCTCGGGGAGCACAGGGGAATCCTGGTGAGGCTGGGGCCGAGGCACTAGTAACATCCACGATGGAACTGATCGTCTCGGCCTGCGACCAGTCTATGCCGCGAAGGAAACCCCGACGCGACAAACAACCCGTTTACTGGTGGACTGAAGAGATTGCGGAACTCAGAAGAACATGTTTAAGAACTAGACGAGCCGCCACAAGAGCGAGAATTCCCGCAGACAGAGTTCGTAAGTCGGAGGCCTATAAAGCTGCGAGAAAATCTCTCCGCCAGGCGATAAACAGGAGCAAGGCGAATAGCTGGAGGAGACTTCGTGACGACGTTGACTCCGACCCGTGGGGCCTGGGTTACAAACTTGTAACACAGAAACTCGGCACCCGCTCTCCACCTTCCATCATGGAGGGCGCCACCATGGGGAGGATCGTCGCTGCGTTGTTTCCTGAACATCCACAGCGACCGCTGGTTGACTTCGGACGGGTAGAGGACGTTCCACTCTTCACTTTCGAGGAGCTGGAAACCTCCGTTCTCTCCCTGAAGAGCAACAAGGCTCCTGGCCCGGACGGGATTCCCAGTGAGGCTTTAAAGAAAGTATTTTCAATTAACGCTGACTTGTTGTTGAGAATGTACAATGCCTGTTTTGTAGAAGGGGTGTTTCCGGCTCCCTGGAAAACAGCCAGGCTTGTACTGATCAGCAAGGGCAAAGGTGATCCCGAACTGCCGTCGTCCCACAGGCCTCTCTGCATGTTGGACACGGCTGGGAAGCTGTTCGAGAAGCTGATCCGTTCCCGCCTGACTTCTGCCGTGGAAGCTGCCGGGGACTTATGCCCCCGTCAGTACGGCTTCAGAAAGGGACGGTCAACGATCGACGCTGTCACCGAAGTTCACCGAAGTTCAGAGAGCTGTGGAGAGAGCCGAGAGCCACAACCATTTCTCCCGCCGAGTAGTGCTTCTTGTTACGCTTGATGTCAAGAATGCCTTCAACTCGGCGAGGTGGGTCGATATGTTGGATGCGCTTCGCAACACCTTTCGTATTCCTGCATATCTGTTGCGGCTCATCGAGGATTATCTACGCTCTCGAAGCCTGATCTATGACACAAGGGACGGAACGCGGACGATGGAAGTCACTTCTGGTGCCGCACAAGGTTCAATACTCGGCCCAGATCTCTGGAACGTTGCCTATGACAGCCTCCTGAGGTCCGAGATGCCTGAGGAAACCACTTTGGTTGGGTACGCCGATGACGTCGCAGCTCTCATTGCTGCACGCAACGTTGAGCTGGCCCAACTAAAGTTGAACCGAGTTATGCGGGTTGTCAACAACTGGATGTCCGATCACGGTCTCTCGCTTGCTCTTAGTAAGACGGAGATCGTGATTCTCACGAAGAAGAGGATCGACACCGTCGTCCCGTTTAGAGTGGGAAGGGAGGTGGTCACATCAACTCGTGCCGCCAAATACCTTGGGGTTATGGTGGACACCAAGTTAAGCTGGAGGGATCAGATCTTCCGTACGGCGGACAAGGCCGCTAAGGTACTTACTCACCTTAGTAGGCTGATGGCCAATGTCGGGGGTCCCCGATCCAGCAGAAGACGTCTGTTGATGTCCGCGGTCCAGTCCGTGCTCCTTTACGGGGCAGAGGTGTGGGCAGGCGCTCTAGATAAGGAGTGCTACAGGCTGCGACTCGCCCGGGTTCAGCGTCAAGCCGCGCTCAGGGTGTGTTCCGCCTACCGGACAGTGTCCGAGCCTGCCGTCCTGGTGGTCGCCGGAGTCATCCCTGTCAAGCTCTTGGCAGGGGAGAGGAAAGCGATTTATCAGAGACAAGGCGAGATCGGCAAGGACACGGCAAGAACAGAAGAGCGCTCCCGAACCTTCCAGCAGTGGCAACACAGCTGGGAGCACGACACCCGAGGACGATGGACTGCGCGACTTATCAAGCAGGTCCAACCATGGGTGGAACGGCGGCATGGGGAGGTGGACTACTACCTGACCCAATTTTTGACAGGTCACGGCTATTTTCGGTCGTACCTGAACCGGATGGGAAAGACCGGTTCACCGGACTGCATTTATTGCCCGGGTGTTCCCGACGATGCGGAACACACATTCTTCCGATGTCCCCGTTGGGAAGGGCCCCGCCTGGAGGCCACACAAATATTTGGTGCATTTTCGGTGGACTCGGTCTGCCAAAAGATTTTGGAGGATGAGGGCAACTGGGATTGTTTGTCACAGTTCGTCCGGGGCATCCTCCTGGAAAAGAAAACCGATCTGGACCGCGAAGTGGCCCAGATCCCTTGATAGAGCGGCTGGATAAGGAGCGAGCCCGACGGGCGTAAGCCAAATTTAGGCCTAGCCTGACGTAATGTGATAAACAATTCCAGGTTAGATTCCTAAAGAGTAGAGGAGGTTTTTTAGTGGGTAAACCCGTTTTTTAGGGGAGCCCCACACTACAGGCTGGCCACCTGTGTGCGTAATGCATTTTTCCGCCTCTCCCTCAAAAAAAAAAAAAAAAAAAAAAAAAAAAAAAAGGGGATGGCCCATGAGGAGTCAGACAAAATTCTTAAATAACAGCATAGGTCATGTTTGGTATCAAATTAAAGGTCCCAATTAGTAGAGTACAATGCCGCAAACCCAACGTTAAAAGTTAAAAGGTTGGGTATAAAGAAAGTTATTGCATTTTAAAGTTTTACCCATATATTTTAATGGAAACTTTGTTTGCCTGCCATTTTCGTTTCGATCATCCTTTTGAAGTCTAGTTTGCGGCATTGTACTCTGCTATGTGAGACCTTTAATTTGATACCAAACTCGACCTATGCTGCTGATTAAAATTTTTGTCTGACTCCTCGTAGGCCGTCTTTTCTTGGTTTTCTGGAATATGCTGTAATTTAAAAAAGGCAAACAACCGAATTCTTAATATAGTAGGCAATACCAACAAAAAAAAGTATAAGTCATAAATTCCCACGGGGGGGGGAGGGTTTTATATTGTCGGCCCATGGTCTATAGTTGATTTAATAAAAGTATTCTTCATTTGTCTATGTACAAAATAGTGTCATTTGAGTATTTTCAGTAATAACTATTAGAGAAAACTAGGTATACAATCATAAGAATAACTTGAGTTTGATTCTCATTCTCATATAAATTTACTATTCCTTTTACAACAATTCTAGTAAGGTTTTTATAAGCTTCTAAAAATTTTTTTTAACTTTAATAAATGTATTTGCGATTTCTATTTTATAAAAACCTAATTAATTCATAAAAAATATACCTCGCAAACCATTCTGCCTTGATTTACGATTTAGAGCAGTAAACCATATTTTTCTAATTCTAAAAAAGAGTTATTGTGTTTCCCCTTTAACTTTATTCTTACGGGGAAAAGAATCGAATCAAGATTGACTTAAGTTCAGGAAAATTCCCAATTTATCAAATATAACCCTCTCCACCTATTGTGGATCTATTGCACAATCCTTTCTCAGCAATGCTTCCTGTAATTCAGTGCCTCTGTTGCCTCTGTTTCAAAACACTAGAACATACATCAATAAAAAAGCGTATATTGATCATTATGCAACTCAAATGCATCCCTTTAACTTAAATTCGCCACATAGACATACATACCCCCAAAACCAGTTCTAAAAATTTTATCCTTCAAAATTACTTATTTCTGGGATAAAAATAATCTGTATGCAGATCTCAATGATAGGAAAAATCTTATTTCGTTGTAATCTTGAATTGAAATAGAATAGATTTTCTTAACATTAGAAAATCAAACATTTAAAAATCAAAATGAAGAAATGCTGATAACAGCTGAATGAACTTTCAAACTATTAACCACGTGCTCCAGTATAAACATGTAATTTTGCATTCTAATCAGAATTTCTGAATAATACTAAAATAAAAATTAAATTAAATTACCGGTAATCAGTTTATAATCATAGTTTATATTAATGATGATGATTATTTAGCTAACCAAAACTAAAAAATCAAATTATTTTTTAAATATCCAATTTGTTAAAAAAGCAAAAGGATATTTTTAAAATGGTAAAATTAGGTGAAAAACTGAAGAAGTAAATGAAGTACAGTTTCAACATCTACATGTGGTTTGGCAAATTAATATCACAGTGCAGCACCCTTAGGTTTGTATTAAAACATTCTGTAGGGTGTGTGAGCAAAGCAAACGAGCTTCCCGTGGGCCAGGTGAGCAACAAGATGACTGTAGTGCCAGGTGAGCTACATCCCATAAGAGCAATGGTGTCAGTTTCTGCGACATCCGTGGAAGTCGCCACAGAGTTTTTGTTGGCTAAAAAAGTCTCAATAAACCAACATTTTACTCTTTGTTACCTGCAAGTGTTGCCAATGCTGCAGGAAACCACAATCGTTCTTGTTTGCGCTGGAGATGTTTTGTCTCAACTATTACTAAAATAAGGTATTTCAATGCAAACTAGGGTAGAATTTATGTTTTTAGATTTACCTTGATTGATAATTGTTAATTTGGTCATTACCTAGTGGTTTGTTATTAACTAATAATCCAAATGTAAAATAGAGTAATATGGTATCGTTACGCTAAATATCGTAACCGTGGCAAGACTGCTTCATTCTCTTTTTCAATCAACTGTGTAATGGTATTATAACGTAACTTTACTTCCATTTTAGTTTTGACGCTTCATATCCGGAACACAAAAAATAACTATTCAGCTGACCTTAAGAAAAAGTTATGCTTTTACCTTTACAGACCTTGGGTAAGCGGAACGAATGAGCTCTTGAAAAGAAACAAGCCTTTTCGGACTCAGCATTCCAGGATACCTTTATGTAATTGAGATTATTGTTGCAAAGGAATTATATAAATTAACCAAGCAAGTAGGCCACCATAAATCCCCGAATTGTATGTTGTTGTTGATGCAGTTGCGGCAACTGCGTAACGACACTGCTGCGCTGCGGAGGTGGGAACGACAGCAAGTTCCGTTCATCACCAACCTCTACCTCTGGAACCTGACCAATGCAGACCAAGTGGTCAACGGCATCAGCAACCCCAAGTTCCAGGAGGTTGGGCCATACGCTTTCGAGTGAGCATTTTACCTATAGTACATTATTTTGTAGGTATATCAAAGTTCATTTTTTTACTTCCCTCCTCGCTACTTGGTGACTTGCAAGTTGGTAGCATGTTCCACATCTTTAACCTTCTCCATCCTTTTAAAGTCCTCTTTGTCATTTCTTTATCATTTCCTCCTCCATATTAAATTAAAAAATAAATCAATTTAAATTGCCTTAATTTTTTTATAATAGCACCCTCTATTTAATTTTTTTATTTTTTATTATAATTTATACTATGGACAATTGTATTTTAAATAAGGTGTTAGATTTTATAATATGATTTCAAGTCATTTAGTTATTTTTTATCTTAACATATAAAAGGGAAAGCCCTCACTCACTGACTCACACATTCATCACTAATTCTTAGTCGCGGCTCTCAACATAGCTGTTTTGCCACTAGTAATATGCTTTCATTTGATAATCTAATCTGAAATTTTATTCTTCTTCAGGCAAACAACTGTGAAGACACCAATAGAGTTCAAGGAAGATTCGATAGTTTACACATCAAAAACCACGTATCATTTCCGTGCAGACCTGACCGCCCCAAGATCTCTCAACGACAAAGTAGTCACGCTTCAAGCTGCTCTCTACGTATGTTTGTTCACCTTACTCTTAATTTTTTTATCTAGTAGGAAAAAATATTATGAGTGAGATACATAAATATAGATAACTATTTTACTGCTTGGGGCAGTGTTGAGATGAGGCTAATGAACTTAACAAAGATATGAAGATGATACAATTGTCTTAATTCAGTCTTCATTCATTTGATCGCAACATTAATTTTTTTATTCCAAATAAATATGTTTCTGTCAAATACATCTTAAAGACCATTCCATTTAACTAACATTAACAAAACACTTTTAACTTTATGAATTTTTAAGATCAAAACTGGCATAACTATCTACATTTAAGAAGTTTTCTACAGCCTCAGACTTCCAAGAA
The DNA here is from genome assembly GCA_030545055.2 of Neoaliturus tenellus. Lineage (NCBI taxonomy): Eukaryota > Metazoa > Arthropoda > Insecta > Hemiptera > Cicadellidae > Neoaliturus > Neoaliturus tenellus. Next base: position 265,437,971 of record CM061533.1, read on the forward strand.
AAACACAATCCTGCTATTCAATAAAAAGCACAAGAATCCCAGCAATTAAGCATCGAATACCCCCGCCTCCCCCCCCCCATTTGAAGAAGCCCAGCTTAGCAGGCAGCAAAAGTATTACAACACTCTTTCCCTGGCTTTAAACAATTCTGAGTTGGAGCCTTGAAAGAATCACAAACTCCACAACTAGCTGATCAACAACCCTGTCTAGAACATTTAGGGATTCATCAATTTAATGAAATCAATCTCATTCTCTCATCTCTAATTTTTTATTATGAATAACGCCATAACTGTTCTCAAAGTTCATGTAATAAAGCGTTTCTGATTCTAATTCTTGGTATTCTTTTCCAGGGTGCGGCAGTCCTGATACAGAGCATGGCCCCGTCTATGATGTTCATGATCGAGGACGCAGTTCCGTCCCTGTTCCCGGGGCTGGACTCCATCTTCGTGACGGTCCGGGTGGGCGACTACCTGTTCGATGGTTTGGTCATGGATTGTTCCGGCTCCGGCTCCAGCGCCGCCCAAATCGTCTGCGGGGCCCTGCCAAGCTCAGCCCCGCCCACCATACGGCAGCTGCCTGACTCCCCCAACTTTGCTTACTCCTTTCTTCACCATGTAAGTTTCTGTAGTTTGATAACTTTTTGAAAAAATATCGTTGTCATTGGTGGATGAGGTGACCCCAGGCATTTTCCACAAAAGCCCCTAGAAGCATAGGATATTAAAGGATAGGAAAGGGTGGAAAAACTGGAATGCTTCTGTGACAACTGATTTTTAGGCTCAAACAGATGATCAGCTCTGCCTCTTGTCTGGCTAACTGAGTGTTCATTGAAGTTCCTCAAATTGGGGATTATGCCCAGAGCCGCCGCACCCATTAGGCGAACTAGGCGGCTGCCTAGGGCAGCACAAAATGGGGGTGGCAAAATGGTAAAAATAAATTAATTAGGCCCAAATAAATATTTTAAATCTAACAGAATGCAAGAAAAAAATGTTTAAAGTGTTGATATTTATTTATTTGGTTAATTTCTTTTTATTGTGTTGAGTTTAGTATAGCACCGACTGTATTGCTGCCACAACTGTCACCGATGTCGCAGCGCTTTGAGTCTGAGTTGAGCGAGCCCTTGTGTTTATCAGGGCCATGTGTAACAAACAGTGATGTTACAATCTATACAGTAACGACACTGCTACTGAAACTTCATGCACTGTATTAGGGTTGTCACCAACATGTGGCCACCAGACATACCAGTATAACGATTATACCGGTGGCTCCGAGTGGTAGAGGCCGTTCACTAGCACTTGTGATTGGCTCCAGAGTTAACTTGTATGCCAATCACAACACGCTAATTATCACCAGTGCTCCAAGACACTGGTATAAACGTTACTGATATGCTGGTGGTTTCGGGGGTACGTGAAATGACCGAGTGTCATGACTGCCTCCAAAAACCTTACATTAGACTGGCCGCCCCTACAAACCTTCCCCTTCCCCTGCAGCTGGCTGTGCATCATGACTTAAAAGTATGTTATACCTGCCACTTTAGATTTTTATCCTTAAAAGAGAAAAGTTAAATTTGAAATGTCGCTAAGCCTTTAATATTGAATAAAAATGTTATATACCTCAACTGTTGAGTAATCCTTTCTGTAGTTTGCACTGCTGCAGTTTCGATCAGCAGGGGATCTTCATCAGGTTAAAATACAGGGTCAAAATTTCATTCCAATCGGATTCGTCAGGTGATAAAAACACAATTTGAGAACATTTAACACACTACACATACATTCGACGATACGGAAAAGTACGAAAAACACATAAACAAACAGTCAATGAACATTTTTACACCGGTACCTGTAACACAAAGTGCGCGACGGCGACACGTGCTAAGGGTTGGTCTAGAGTGGACCTTCGCACGTGTCGCCGTCGCGCATTCCTTTAGGGATGCTAACAGGTCATAGGCCACTGAAGAAATATCTCAAGACAATCGGACTTAGTCAATCCGATCTATGCAGATTCTGTATAATGGAGGTAGAATCCGCCGTACACTTATGGCGAGACTGTCCGGCCATCTCTCAGAGAAGGTTGAAATTCCTAGGACGAGCCTTCATCTGATAGATTGATTAACAATAGGGGTGCTACAATAGGCCTTCTAGGCCGAGTTAGAAAAAGGTATCACTACCTGGCCCCACCAAAACAAACAAAAAAATGTTAACCTCACAACTGGTTTGTAAGTTATTCTGGTGATTGTAAAAATGGTTCATCCGTTATAAGTTTTGGTGTTAAAATTATGTTTTATTTTATTGGTGAGCTTATAAACCTTTTCATCTGATTTGTTGAATTTCATTGGTCAGGTGAATAATGTGTTGCCATTTAGGTATACAGTTACTTGAAACAGCCAAAGAAAAGCTAGACAGATGAGATGGGGAGTACGGGTACTTGATCAAATCAATCAATTTTTCTTAATTGTTTTTAAAACAGCTGATCAGCCAATATACTTTGAGATGAGTACTTTAGTCAAGAAGAGTCGTTCGTCAATTTATGTAATGGCCCGTAATAATATTCAGTAAAAAAAGCTTTGTGGCATGGTTAAGAGTGGTGGAGCTGATTCATTCACATCTACTTGTAAAATGTACAATACATTTGATCCAGACAATTTTATTTGTTTGAAGTATGAAAATTCTTTAAAATATCTATTCAATTTAGCATAGATAACACTATATGTAAACCCATTCAATAATTAACAAAGGTCGGATATTTTGTTGCTGTAGAAAAACGGGACAGTGCAAGGGCCCTACGTGGAGAACCGAGGCATGCAGGATATTCGTCGGGTGGCCCAGATCACCCGGTACAAGGGCGAGGCGGAGCTGGACATATGGCAGTCCGGGTCGGAGTGCGACCGCCTCCGGGGAACTGACACCCTGCACTTCGCGCCCTTCGTCTCCAAGGACGACAAGCTTGAGATATTCATCCCGGATGTCTGCCAGTAAAGCTATTCACTTTGTGGCTTTTTTGCTCTTTAATGCTATAAAACTTCTTGGTTTATTCAAAATTTTAATCCGTTTCAACCTGCTACTGCTACATTTATTTGAACTAGAGCGATGTATAGCGATGTAGAGCGATTTATAAATTGACAAAACAATCAGATAGAACAGCTGATCAATGTTGCTAAAACTGTTAATTTACCTGATTGAATTTACTGAGTTGAGGGTGGGTAAAAATTAGGGGATTTCCAGGTATTTAATAGGGGAGTTACAATAAAATTATGTCAGTTCAGATCAGCTGGTCCATCCAATAGTATTGTGGCGTTTTACGGTGAGTGGAGAGGTTCATTCTGGCCTGTCGTCTAGTTGGCCTTGACTAGAGAGTTGACTAAAGAAGGGGCTTTAAAAAAGGGGCTGCATGAGTGCCGGGAATGTACGCTTATATGTTACTTTGTGCCACTTTCCCATCATACCAAACTACAGTTAGTTGTGTTTTGCTTGATATTTTTAGGGTATATCGGCTCAGCTTGATTGTTTTACATAATCCAAAGAGATATTTAAAATATTAAAAAGACTGAGACAGCCCTCTTTTTAATTTATTTTTTTTCTTTTTTTACCCTGCATTCTGATATTTTTTATAGTGAAGCAGGGTATTTTAATTTTTTTTATTTGCAAATTATAACTTGTCGTTTCTATTCTATTGGTTACATAATTTTTGTATACTTACTCCTAACTCCTATACTTAATATTAAGATGATTTAGTAAAATAAAATTATTTACTCTTTGAAAGCTAAAATTAAAAAACTCTTGATTTTTAAAAGAGATTGAATAAACGAATAAAATACATTCAGGTAACCAATTTTACTGCTTTACCCAGGGCCGATTTTTTAAATGGGCCTGGGCCCAGGGGCATAAAAGGTTTTGGGTTTTTTGGGGGTGCAAGCAAAACGAAAGATCTTAAATCGCTCGCCAATAGAATCCTTCCCATTCTCGGAACATAACTCATCATTGTGACTGTCTGTGTCCTGCGTGTTGATCGTTGGCAACGTCGTATTTCTTTGTCAGTTCTTTTTGTATCCAAGAGAGAGACTTTGAGAATTTGAAAGGTTTTATGTTATTAACTAAACCAAGTTTACTTTTTTTTAATTTTTTTGGTAAATAACTGTGAATATAAATAAAACTTACATTTTCATTGCACTCTATTGATGGTTTACATTTTTTACACACAATGCAGGTACTCTTAATAATTGAAAGTGAACACAATAGTGCAAGTTCTGTCATATCAAATTATCGAATTGCTACGGCATTAGGGCATTTTTATTTTAAGATTCATATCAATGGGGGAGGGGGCACAAATATCTCTTGGGCCCATAGCACGTCTCATATCATCAGCAGGCTTTGCTTTACCAGAATTAATTCTCTATAAGAAAAATGTCATTTCAATTTCTACCTACTTTAGAAAATTTTTAGTTTCTCTGTTTCAGAGTGTTTCCACTGTACTACCAAAATGAAGACAGGCTCAAAGGCCTTGGTGTGTACAAGTTTACCCTCACCAACTGGTTGGAAACAAAAGACAAAAATCCAGATAATGCATGTTACTGTTTGGAAGGCAAGGAGGAGTATTGTTCAAAGAATGGAGTGAGGGACATCAGCGAGTGCATGAGTAAGTTATACCTAATCATTACAGGATATTAACAGTGATACATAGTTGTCACCCTCCATCAAGGTCTGTAAAGGAAGAAGCATAACTTCTTCCCAGGTCAGCCGAGTAGCTTTTTTTTGTGTTCCGGATATGAAGCGTCTAAACTAAAACGGAAGTCAAGTTACGTTATAATAATTTACCATTACACAGCTGATTGAAAAAGAGAATGAAGTAGTCTTGCCAAGGATACGATATTCATCCAAACGACACCATATTACTCTATTTTAAATTTGGATTATTAGTTGATGACAAACTTTTAGGTAATGACCAAATTACAAATTACGGTATCAATCAAGGTAAATCTAAAACCATAAATTCTACCCTATTTTGCTTTGAAATTCCTTATTTTAGTAATTGTTGGGACAAAAAATTCCTAACGCAAACGAGAACGATTGTTGTTTGCTGTTGCGTTGGCAACACTTGCCGTTAGGCGACATCCATGGATGTCGCAAAAAGTGACACCATTGCTCTTATGCGATGCGGCTCACCTGGCCCTGGCCTACAGTCACCTTGACCCTCCGTGGAGCAAATCACAGAGTTTTCCTCCAAGTGACTAGTTTTTCTTAGATAAACCATAATTTGCATCCGGTAATGCTGGTACCTCATGTACTTTATGCTTTCTGAGAAGCGATTTATGCTATTTCAAACCTTTGTATTTGGCCAGACGCAGACGAGTTGGGGAGCAAATCCTAACTACTACTGGAAGTAACCTCCATGTGCGCCCTTTGGTGTAAATGAAAACACAAATTTTACCTCCTTGAGCGCCCTTCTGTTATACAGAATCTTTCGAGACTGTAAAATAGAAAAATTATAAATGACTGCGCGGTTAGTGTCAAATTTTGAAAGGGATGAAAGTGGACAACTATAAATAATGGAAAGGCATACTTACGTGACTGTAGGTAGCATAGGTATTGGGGCGGAGCCCCCATCGAACCTTAGGCAAGTATATATATACGTACCTTTTATAAATATAGATGATATACTAGCTGGTATCCGGCATGATTTGCAATGCCAACCTGATTAATTTTTGGCCCTTCAATGCCATTTGCCTTGCCGTTTGTTACCCTTTGAGCTTGTTTGCTACGCTCACTTGCCGCAAGTCTACAATATTCTCTGGGTTTTTTATTACTAATTTTCTCTCAATACTTTAAATGAGTACAGCTGTTAATAAAATTAATTACAAAGAAACATTTTTTGGCATATTTTGTGTTGATAAGCAACTCAGATAAAAAAAACTCAAAAAAACCTGACATGGGTGCATTTGTGATGGTCCTGGGGCTAAGCCCTGAGGGCTATACAAAAACTATTGGCTTACAAACCTTCCATGAAATTGTCCATACATATATCGAGTTCCATAGCAAACAGTCCAGTGGTTTCCGAGTCCATTGATTACATTGATTGGGGGTTCAGTCCTGAGAAAAGTCAGTAGCCTAGCTTTTTAAACGTTTGATTCCAGATCCAGTTGCCATTTGTCATTGGGCTATTAATTAATGATGCTTTCTAACAACTGGTCGATGTTAGTTAGTAACAAGACTGGGGTTTGAATCGTTCCTCGTCAACACGTTAAAAATGCCACTGGCGTATTTACCCTCACAAACAAAAACAATATATATATATACCAACATCCTTTTTTATAAATATACAAGTAGATAAAAGGCAACACTTTTAAAAATTGGGAAGAAAACCCATCTATTGCTAAAGTAAAATTAAAAATTCAAATTTATTCTGAAAAGCAGTACTGGTAGTAAATGTACTGAGAATTAATGGGGAAAGGCAATTACGTTCATTATAATGTAGCTGTAATTGATTGTATATTCATTCTGGCTGGCACTGGGAAATTATGAAGTAAAAGTTAAACTTTTCGTTTTTGATACTAACCGCACAGTCATTTATAATTTTTCTATCAAGTTTAATATAACTCTACCTTTAATCATAGTCTATGTCTTATAATACTTCCTAGGTTAAAAATTAGACATAGTGGTTTCAAACAAAAACATCCAGAAAACTCCTGAGCTAACTGAAATTTAATATTGATGTCTAAACATTTTCATGATGTTTCTTTACCTCAGTGGTTTAAAGACACTTAAAAAATTTGTTTAACCAAATTATGAATCGAAAAACCGACATTTTAACTAGAGTAGGATGCACAAAAATAGTCTGATAAGAGTCAACACATTGTTGCCAAATTTATTCTGAAACACATTTTATTCTATATTACACATGGCACAGATGACAACAATGCAGGGCGAAACGGGCATGGGCGGATTTATGGGGGTGCCCAGCACCCAATGAATTTGAACGACTTTTTAAAATTTCTATAATTTTGTTGAAATGTTTCTGTGTTGGATAAAATAGATTTTTTGGAGAATCAACATTTTTAACCAGTAGGGCGTAAGCAGACAAACCCCGTAATCAAAACAACTATTTTAAAAGAAAATTTAACCATATTTTGAACACAATGCGCGTGTGTGTGTGTGGGCGACGCGAAGACGTTTCCGGATCCGAACCTGCTCTCACATTCACTTTCTCCCTCCTCCTCTCTTTCTTTAACTCTGGTGACTTGATTTCTCGGAATACGATGCACATCCACGATATAATTATTTTGATTTTCAGTGGATTATACAGCAAAGGTCGAAAAGTGTGTAGCGTCGTTGCTCAATGACCAAGTAGGCATACAGTATGGGGTTTGGTTATTAGTTCAACAGTTTGTGTAGTACTTTTTATTTTAATATTTATTGAACGTAGTAAACTAGTGCATAGTTTTTTAATTACAGTGTATAACCGAAATATGCATTTTAGCACACTCAAACTATACAAACATATAACGTTTCATAAATCTGTGGTTTTAGTAAACAAGTGTGAGGTGAGGGAGTGGACATGATATACGATCGGCCATGGTACGGTATAGTAAAAGACATGGACTATGATAAACATGCAGACTTGTATCTTTCGAAAGGCCAAAGAATATAAGTGTTGTATATTAAGCCTTAACAATATCAGCTGGTTGGTTATCATAGCAACGGTTTTGTTAATAAAGAAGCTTTGAAAGTAATACTTTATATTTGGCGCAGTCTAAAAAAAATTAAGAATAAATGAAATAATTAAGTGGTTTTGGTAATGTTAATGGATAAAATGTTTGTTGAAAGCTATGTTGTGAGAAATAATGTCACAAGCGACTTTGATAATGATTTGAGTTTGATTCAACCAGAACATTAAGTATGATGTCCATAGGCAGGTTAAACGAATTTAGCCCAGAAGATGAAGACATTTCGTCTTGTTTGATGAGGCTTAAACATTTTTTTAAAGCCAATAACGTCAAAGAACAAAAGAAGGTATCAGTATTAATTACCGTGATAGGTTCAAAGGTATTAAGAACTTTGTCCGATCTGGTTTCACCGGTAGAGGTCGACAACAAGACTTACGACGAATTAGAAACCATTTTGAGGAATCACTTTACTCCTCAGAAAAATGTTGTGGCGGAAAGATATATATTTTATAGTCGCAATCAAAAGCCTAACGAATCAATAACAGACTTTGTGGTAGCGATAAAACACTTAGCATCGTCGTGTGAATTTTCAACGTTCCTCAAAGAAGCACTGAGGGACAAATTCGTGGTAGGCATTTCAAACGACAGAATTAGGCAGAAACTATTATCAGAGGAAAATGATTTTGAAACCTCTTTCAAGTTAGCACTCCGAATGGAACAAGCAGAAAAACAGTCCAATGTAGTAGCCCCGAAACAGCAAATAGAAGTTTGTCAACTTGCTCAATCTAGTACAAAAAGATGTGAAGGTGGAGATGGAGACAGACGCAAGAGTAATGTGAACAAAAGAAATGATCAACGATCGGCAAGTTTTAAATGTTTTCGTTGTGGCGGTGATGATCATAATGCACATGATTGTTTTTATGCAACTTTTAAATGTTTTAAGTGTAGAAAAGTGGGACATCTAGGACGGATGTGTAGAAATGGACCGGGGGTTAGTAAGAATAAAACAGGAAAATTTTCAAATGGTAGGAGTATGCATACTGTGGGACAGGACGAGGACGAAGATGACCAGAAACAGAACGAATCGTGTGACGAACAGATGCATATGTATTCATTGAATGAAGTTAAGTCTACAGTAAGTATAAAACACCATCCTTATGAGGTAAGCTTACACATAGAGAACCATCCCGTAACCATTGAATTGGATACGGGGGCTGCAGTTTCTGTAATGCTTGATAACACTTTTAGAAAAACATGTCCCAATGTTAAACTTAAACAAGATCCTATAAAATTAGTGGGATATGGAGGTAATGAAGTTCCAGTTCTTGGAAGAGCTTTCGTAAAGGTTGACTATTCTGGTCAGAAAGTAACGTTACCCTTAATTGTAGTAAAAACTAAACCCAATGCTAGATTGCCAGTCTTATTAGGCCGAAATTGGCTTGAGGTTTTGAGACTAGATTGGAAAAATATTTTTCAGGTTAACTTAGAACAAAAACAAACATTAGGGCCAGAGTCACAGCTGTTAGTAAATGGTAAATCAATCGATGTGGAGCGCGCCAAGGTAATACAGGATTTAAAACAAAGGTATTCAGATGTTTTTAAAACTGAACTAGGATTAATAAAACACATGAGTGTTAACATTGCAATACAACCAGATGCAACACCCAAGTTTTGTAAGGCCCGACCTGTACCCTATGCTATGATGGGTCCTGTAGAGGACGAAATCAATAAGTTAATAGAACAAGGAATAGCATATCCAGTAACTAATAGTCTTTGGGCGACTCCTTGTGTTTGTGTAGCAAAACCAAATGGTACGGTAAGGTTGTGCGGGGACTTTAAAATAACTTTAAATCCGGTTATTCAAAATGAATTCTACCCACTTCCTATTCCAGAGGATATTTTCGCAACATTGGCGGGAGGTAAATATTTTTGTACATTGGACTTATCGTCAGCGTATCTCCAGTTGTCAGTGGAGAAGGAATCACAACACCTATTAACTCTGAATACTCATCGGGGTTTAATTAGACTTACAAGACTACCATTTGGTTTGAAATCGGCACCCTTCATTTTTCAATCCTGCATTGATAGGATTATTGCTAATCTTCCAGGTACAGCAGCATATTTGGATGATGTATTAATTTCAGGTAGATCTTGGGAAGAGACAGTTCACCGTTTGGAATTGGTATTTGAGAGACTGCAAGAATTCGGAGTTAGAGTTAATCTTAACAAATGTAAATTTTGGAACGAGAGGTTAAATATCTAGGTTATGTGTTAACGGAACAGGGAATCTCCCCTTCAGAATCCTTAATAATTGCTATCCGTGATGCACCTGAACCTACTAACAAAGACGAATTGCGTGCGTACGTGGGGCTTTTGAATTTCTATGGTAAGTTTATCCAGAATTTATCTGGAAGAATTTCAGATTTCTATGATTTACTAAAACACAATGTAACGTGGGAATGGACCAGCGCTCATCATAGGTTATTTGAGGAGAGCAAGACATGGGTACTTGAGTCGCAAGTACTGGTTCATTATGATGTGGCTAAGCCTTTGGTATTGACGTGTGATTCCAGTTCGAGGGGCGTCGGCGCTGTATTGTCGCATGAAATAAATGGTATTGAACGACCTATAGGATTTGCATCTAAAACTCTTTCGAAAGCAGAGCGTAATTACTCTCAGTTGCACAAAGAGGCGCTAGCTATCATTTTTGGTATTAAGAAATTTCATAGGTATCTATATGGTAGAAAATTTATCCTACAAACAGACCACAGGCCTTTAACAGCAATTTTTGGGGACAAAAAGCAAGTTCCACTAATGGCTGCAGCGAGACTTCAGCGTTGGGCACTCATTTTATCGTCTTATGATTTTGAAATCCAGTACAAGGCAGGGAAACTCATTCCTCATGCTGACGCACTTTCCAGGCTCCCACTGCCGGAATGTGAATCCGTAGAAGAGCAGGTAAATTATTTTTCACCAGTTCTATATTTAGAGAAGTCTCTAAGTTATTTCACTTTGAATAATGGATGTCCGTTGACAGCGAAAGACATTGCGAGAGAAACCATGAAAGATCCGGTTTTGAGTAGAGTAGTTGATTTTGTATTACATGGATGGAGAGACAAGGTTCCTGATCTATTGGCTTATGCTTCGCGCAAAGATGAACTCTCGATTGATCAAAACTGTTTATGTCTTGGAAATCGAGTGGTTATCCCACAGAAATTAAGATCAGATGTTTTGAAACTATTACACGAACAGCATCCGGGAGTAATGAGGATGAAATTACTGGCCAGAAGTTACGTTTGGTTCCCGAATATTGACAAAGCAATAGAAGATGAGGTGGCATCATGTTTGATCTGTCAGAGTACACGAAGTGCAACAATTAAAGCACCATTGCAACCATGGGGTTGGCCATCTAGGTGTTGGCAACGTATTCATGTTGATTTTGCTAAAGACACTTCAGATAAATTAATGTGCACGGACACGGGTCACTATTTGTTGTGTGTAATCGATAGCCACTCAAAATGGTTGGAAATTTTTCTATTGAAATCAACGTCCGCTCTTAAGACAATTGAATGCTTACGTTCATTATTTGCCGCTTATGGTCTTCCAGAACAGCTCGTATCGGACAATGGACCTCAGTTAGTTTCCGATGAATTTAAGTCTTTCTTAACATCAAACGGAGTTAAGCACATTTTAACTCCGCCATATCATCCGGCTTCGAATGGCCAAATTGAAAGGCCAATCCAAGATATCAAGAAAAATTTACTGAGGCAGGTAATGTCAGAAAAACGTTCTGGGATAACTCAAACAATGCAACACAGAATTGACAACTTTTTATTTGCGTATAGGAATACTCCACATTCTGCCACTGGCGTGACACCAGCAGAATTGTTTTTAAAACGTAAACCACGTACTAGACTAGCCCTCCTGAAACCAAATTTACAGACCACCATGGAACACCGCAAAGAAATCGAAAAGAGAGTGGCAGATCGTCATCGTGGTGGCTACAAGGATTTCAAGAAAGATGACCGAGTTTGGGTGAAGACGGTCCGCATGGAAAAAGAAAGTTGGAACCCTGGTACGATACTGAAAAAAGTCAGTGCTGTAACTTAATTGGTTATGGTCCAAGGAAAATCCAGATTCTGCCATGTCGACCATATACGATCTCGTTCAGGAGGATTGGAGACGCCAAATACAAAAGAAAACTCTAACTCTACGACGTGCTCTTTTGCATCGTATCAGGGAACAACGGCTCCTGGAATGGTTTCAAGAAATAATACTCAAGTTCCATTTTCAAGTTCGTCTACATGTATGCCTTCATATAGCTCAAATCACCCAGTACATCCTGACGTTACAACACGAAGCAACCAATATCCAGAGTTAGTGAGAAGATCAAAGAGAACAGTGCGACCTCCTGAACGTTGGACTCAGCTGGTTGGTTATCATAGCAACGGTTTTGTTAATAAAGAAGCTTTGAAAGTAATACTTGATAATAAGCCTTTTTGGTAAAGAGACATTAATAACTATAAAGAATAAAACGACGCTGTAGTCACTATCTAACTCACAAACAAAACAATCTTTTGATGTAGGTAGGGCCGCTGAGACGGGAGGGGTGGGGGGCAGAGAGGACGGATTACCCCGGGCCTCAAAAGACAGGGGGACTCACCTTCATGTGTTTTTTTTTCTTTATTTAAGTTTGCAGAATTTTATTGCTGCATAGGCTATGAAGCAACACCATATATGTATTTTTGAAGAACTATCAAAATCTTCAAACCATAACAAAGTATAGCCTATGACCTGAGTAGTGATCAGCCTGTACGAGTCTCCGCGGTTTGAAGCTCTGGGTCGGTGAACAGACCCTGCGGCCCCGCGCCATCTCTACACCACTGCGCCCACACCCCGCGCCTCGACGTGACGTTGTGGCGCGCCCTTATCAGTGCAGGAAGTACGTCAGTACATCCAAAAACAAGTTTACAGTTCCTGAATACTTCTGAGTTTGATTGAAATGTGGTTTCTTCAAATTACTTCATTACATGTTTAATACAGTAGTAAACAAAATAAGGGTATTAAACCATTTTTAATTGCATTTTAACATTTTCCATGTAAGCTTAGTCATCTTAAAATGCAAGAATAAACCATGTAGTAGCTCTCCCAATAGGATTCTCAGACCTAGCAAAATTGCAGATTTGATCAAATATTTCATATATTGTATACCTAAATGCATTTATTATCTATACCTTACAATAACACTAATAAAATATTTATAATCACTAAATAGAAGAAAGCAGATTGTGTGCATTAATACAAAATAAATATCCAAATAAATTGAAATACAAATGTGTGTATTGCATCTGGTTTCATCACAGATGGCAGGCAGAGATGAGCCAAACGGGGAGGGGCCTCACACCAGAACGTTGCCCCGGGGCCCAAAAATTCTCCCGGGGCCCTGGATGTAGGCCTACCTTTTTTCTTTTTAAAGTTTTCACAGTACGTTGTCATTAAAATAATGTTACTTCAAATTTAATATGTTATGACCATTTTTATATTCCTTAGTTCTTTCGTATAGAAATTACTTTAAACAAATCAGAATTTCTTAAATGTTAAATATAAGTTAACAAAAAAACTCTTCATTAAAAACAAAAACTTTGGATATTCTAAAAACGCTTTTATAGAAATGGTTAAAAGCAATATTCTAGGGTAGTTTTCATAACAAAATTCTAAAGTAGATAGATTGTTTTCTTAACTGAAAAGACCTATATTAATGAAATTGTAGGGGTTTATTCTTGCTATAACAAATTAAACAGCTATAGACTACATCATGGTCTTATGTACTTGGGAGGCCTTAAAACGGACCATTTAAATAGGAGTTTTTGTGTGTTTGAATGAAAACACAATGACTCGTACTCTAGGAAAGCTGGCAGGCACCCCCAAAAATTTTTGAACTAAATCCACCCATGGACAGAGGGTGTGGGGGGACACAGCTGTTAAAATTTCCATCGGACTATTTTTGTGCATCTTACTATAAGATCTTATTATTAGTTCATTCATAAAGATCATCCTCATAATTAGACCAATTCGTCTATGTGAGGTCGAAATTGTGGTTCGGATCCCATGTTAAACTGTAGGTCCCTTGATACCATTGGCTGTTGGGCTATTAATTAACAGTCCTGTCTAAGGAGAATGTCGGCCTTAGTCCGTAACAAGACTACAAGATCGCGTCACAATCATCCTACACTCATCTCTCATTCATATTCAGGTTAAAATACCCACTATGTGAGGTCCCTGTCTCAAGATAGTGATATAGTGATATAAATCATTCAGCAACATTAGTATCAGATTGTTGAAGCATATAAACATTGAAAAACCTTAGTGACCTCAAGGATATGCTTTGTGACAGAGGCCCCAGTGATCATGTCGCAACCCCACTTCCTCGGGGCGGAGGCTGAGTTCAGAAAATATGCACAGGGCAGCTCCCCCGACCCTGACAGGCACCTCAGCGAGCTGTACATCGAACCGGTAAGTTTATCACATGTTCTTGATTTTGAAAATAAGTACTGTACTTGGAAGTTTAAATATAAAAAAAAATATCTAGATTACAAATCATTCAATAGTCGTAGTCATAGTCAAATCTCTTTATTTGTGATTCTGTACATGTGGTACAATAAATAGCGTCAATATAGTTTTAACTATTGTAGCTTAAACTAACTAAAATGTTATTTGAGGTCTATCAATCACTTACATAAATAAACATTTCCTTACATTTTAACACAAAATTTGAAACAAAAGAAAAGAAAATAATTAATATACAAAAAATACTCCTCAAATAAAAAGATTTTTACATATTTAGGAGTATTTAGAGAGAAGTGGAAAATTCTTCTATCGAGTATAGAGCTTTATTTATTAAATATTCCTTTAACAATTTGTCAAATTTCCATCCGTCTTCTATGTTTATATTGTTTGGAACATATTTAAAAAATTTATTTCCAACGTATGAAGGCTTTTTCTCAAAATAGTCCATGCTCCTGGGTGTATTCATATCTCCGTCTGTTATTGTAAGGATGTTTCACCTGTTCCTCAAAATTGGTATCTAATCTTACTTTTTTAGCAAGGAGAATGGCCTCATAAATTTATAGTCAATAAACTGTCAATATTTTTAACTCTTTAAAGTGATTCTTGGCTGAATCATCATGTTTCAACTTTAGCATGATACAAAATGCCTTTTTTTGTTGCTTTAATATGTTTTCCATATTATGTTTTTTTGGTTGAACCGTAAAGTGCAATGCAAAAAGATTACAATCAATACCTTGTTGTAATCAACAAGGTTTTTTTTACCTTGTTGAAAAAAAATTACTTGGTTGTGTTTCAGCAAACAGGACAACCCATAAAGGCAAACAAAAGAATCCAGTTTAACATGCCACTGAGGAGGATAGAAGGTTTCAGTCTAGTGGAGAATGTGAGCGAGGGGCTGTTCCCCCTGGTTTGGCTCGAGGAGGTACGATGCAGATATCAAAATCGCTGTTTAAATTAACCCTTTATGTACCAAATTATCTGCATTAATAATATAGTGCAGCGGTCAAGTGCTGCACTCTCGTAGCAAACTCATTAACTAACGGCTTACAGTTTTCCCGGCTAGTAGCATTCATCATCTGGTTCAAAACCATAATACACGTGTCCAGGCTGCCGGACGTGATAGCTCAGATGGCTAAGTCATAGGCTCCTTGGCCAGGATGCCTATGACGGCGCGGGTTCGATTCCCGCTCACGACCAAACCTGACCTGGTGGTGCAACTCTTAAAAGGGTTAGCGGATCTGTGGCAATGTTGGTGGGAGGGCCCACGGTGGCAGGCTTGCATGGAAGTTGACGGGATCGGTTGATTCTTTGAGAGTTGCACCTATCAACACTGATTTTTCTACTTTTTACTTGTGTTTACTGTGTGTGCCACTACGGCTTTGAAATATGAAAGATGACCATACTCCAATATGCCAATAAAATTGTTTAAACTTTCACTTATATTCATTTTATCATTTTCAATAAATGCCATGTCCTATATATAGGACACTGAAAGGGTTCAATACACGTTAATCAGTGAACTATGAATTCTGAGATTCTCTAAAATGTTTAATGAGTTGTGATTCTTTTGCAGTATGAACTTAATATTCCAAGTGAAAACTGATAGAATTTTGAGAATAGAATGATAGCATGATTTATTTGGCAATGGTGCAAGTTCACTATGCATTTTTAGTTCTCGCCTCAAGCGGAAAATTTATCTAGTCTGAAACTTATTGGTAAATTTAGCCTGGCTTCCAGAAGAAAGGGTAGTTAAGTGGTTATAGAACTCACCTTTGCATCCAAAGGTTGCCAGTTTGATTATGAGAGATTTCAGTAGTTTTAAAGGTTCTTTAACTGCTGAACATATCATTTGATCATTGAACTATTAACGTTGTGCTGGCGCAAACTTACTCTGCTGATGGGTTCAGATGTTCCCCAGACTCTGCTATGCGCCGCTGGTACTGCGTTTTTCATGCACTTTGTATTGGTTGAAGTGCGGGTGGCTATTCTTGTCACACAGACGTAATTGTACTATTCCTTATAGTAATTACAATTTTCCTGGAAAAAGTATATAAAATAAACCTGTCACTTTTGGTGATGTTATTTTCCATCTTTTTTTTCAGAAAAATGACATAATTAAAAAAAATCAATAACAAATATCTGAAAAATTAGTTGCAAAATCCTGCCATCTGTTTCAATTCAACCAATCAGCTTAAAGGTGCGGCTACACATAGCAGGAAAGGACACGGAAAGGACACGGACAGGACAGTTTCTGATGAATGCTCCCTGTGTTATCAAATGGGAGCGGCTACACATAGCAGGAAAGGACACGGACAGGACATTTGTCGTGTCGGATGGATCGCCAAACGAGCATTCATCCGCCACTGTCTTGTCCTGTCCGTGTCCCGTCCTGGTATGTGTAGCCACCCCTTCCGACACTATCAGAAAATGATAACGGTAGCTCAGTGTAGTGAGTGTGGCGGCCGGCGGGATGAGCCGTGTCGGACGGCTGCGCGCGCAACCTTCCGACGTCTGACGGCTGCGCGCGCAGCCTTCCGACTCAGAAATGTCCTGTCCGTGTCCCGATATGTGTAGCCACCCCATCAGAATTTTGTCCGTGTCCTTTCCGTTTCCTTTCCGTATCCTTTCCTGCTATGTGTAGCCGTACCTTAATTATTCATGACAAATTAAATCGTGGCCGTACTATCTGTGTTTCAGGGGCAGCGTTCTCACTTCCATATTACAATATCCCTATTATTTGGTTCTATAACATATTGAACTTAATGATCCTGACAAGTAAATCAGCTGGCCTTTGTCATTTCCAAAGCTACACCTCATCTCATTCATCATTCACCGTTTTTATATACAATATACACACCTGATTGTGTTTAAAAAACAATGAAAATTGCCACTTTCTGATTCTCATCCATATTTGAAAAAGCTCTCATTATTACAGAAAGATGAAAAATTATTGTTAGGTCTTTTTACGAAATTATTAGGTACTTAATATTAAACAAAAATGTATCATTTAGTTGGAACCGTTTAAGTGAAACATTCTACCTTAGCGTCTAGATATGCTTGGTAAAGGTCCCAAGTCAAAAGAAGAAACAACAGTTATCGGGACGCCCTCATTTTAGAGTAAAACCTTGACGCTTTACATATAATAGTGATAAGCTTCTTCGATATAATTATTTAACGCTGCATAGTGATGTAATATAGTGGTTACACATAGGCTACTGTAACAGTATGTGTAACCTTTATATTTAAATTCTATACTAATTACTTAGAGTTAGCAATCAACTGCTAATAAAATATGTGAATTTTAGCGAATTTCCCTATAGGGAATACGCTATTACGGTAGTAGCCATGGTAAGACCTAAGCCTGGGACCATGTTACTTTTTCATTTTGAGGTCCCCAGAAGCCAAAAACACCATTCGTTCATTTTCATATATATGTATATATATATATATATCTCTATATATCTATCTATCTATCTATATATCTATGTGTCCGTGGTACTGATAACTTTTGACAGGAACCTCCGATTTTGAAGAAATTTGGTGTAAAGGTGTAGGACCAGGTCTATTTTCTTGAGTTCGTGAACCACCACTATCGGGTTATGGGAACGGGGTTTTATGGGGTTTCAATAGGGTCAAAAATGGGTTTTTGGCATTTTTGGACCGCAATTTTCAAAATTCAACAATCTTAACTAAAACCATATAAAAGATCTTAAAAAAACCAACAATTTAGTATTTTGAATTTTTAACTTGGCTTCACAGGTTACGGAGAAAATCCAAAAATAGGTTTTCCATGTTATTCTTATGGGGAATCAACAAAACCCTGTAACTCACATATTTATTGACATATCTTGATCAAATTTTGTATGTACATTCACTAAGAAGGGTTTAACTTATATTTACTTACAGCACCCATATGGCGGCAAACCTACCAACTCACCCCCATAAGGTTTATGGGAAAAATTAATAATACCAGAATTTAATTTAATTTAGTATTTACGTGCACTGGGAAGGGATTTACTGATATCTACTTACAATGCCCCCATGGTAGCAAACCTACATCCTCATTGCCATGGTGTTTGAGGGGGAAGTTAAAAAAAATATGGGGTTTCAACAGAGTAAAAAATGGGGTTTTGGCATTTTTTTACCTAATTTTGAAAATTCAACAAATTTTAGCAAAGCCATTTTAAAGAGCTTAAAAAAACAAACAATTTAGTATTTTGAATTTTTAACTTGGCTTCACAGGTTACGGAGAAAATCCAAAAATAGGTTTTCCATGTTATTCTTATGGGGAATCAACAAAACCCTGTAACTCACATATTTATTGACATATCTTGATCAAATTTTGTATGTACATTCACTAAGAAGGGTTTAACTTATATTTACTTACAGCACCCATATGGCGGCAAACCTACCAACTCACCCCCATAAGGTTTATGGGAAAAATTAATAATACCAGAATTTAATTTAATTTAGTATTTACGTGCACTGGGAAGGGATTTACTGATATCTACTTACAATGCCCCCATGGTAGCAAACCTACATCCTCATTGCCATGGTGTTTGAGGGGGAAGTTAAAAAAAATATGGGGTTTCAACAGAGTAAAAAATGGGGTTTTGGCATTTTTTTACCTAATTTTGAAAATTCAACAAATTTTAGCA
Organism: Neoaliturus tenellus; assembly: GCA_030545055.2. Taxonomy (NCBI): domain Eukaryota; kingdom Metazoa; phylum Arthropoda; class Insecta; order Hemiptera; family Cicadellidae; genus Neoaliturus; species Neoaliturus tenellus. The sequence continues at coordinate 265,456,848 of CM061533.1, forward strand.
AAGCCATTTTAAAGAGCTTAAAAAAACAAACAATTTAGTATTTTGAATTTTTAACTTGGCTTCACAGGTTACGGAGAAAATCCAAAAATAGGTTTTCCATGTTATTCTTATGGGGAATCAACAAAACCCTGTAACTCACATATTTATTGACATATCTTGATCAAATTTTGTATGTACATTCACTAAGAAGGGTTTAACTTATATTTACTTACAGCACCCATATGGCGGCAAATCTACCAACTCACCCCCATAAGGTTTATGGGGAAAATTAATAATACCAGAATTTAATTTAATTTAGTATTTAGATGCACTGGGAAGAGATTTACTGATATCTACTTACAATGCCCCCATGGTAGCAAACCTACATCCTCATTGCCATGGTGTTTGAGGGGGAAGTTAAAAAAAAATGGGGTTTCAACAGAGTAAAAAATGGGGTTTTGGCATTTTTTTTACCTAAATTTTGAAAATTCAACAAATTTTACCAAAGCCATTTTAAAGAGCTTAAAAAAACAAACAGTTTAGTATTTTGAATTTTTAACTTGGCTTCACAGGTTACGGAGAAAATCCAAAAATAGGTTTTCCATGTTATTCTTATGAGGAATCAACAAAACCCTGTAACTCACATATTTATTGACATATCTTGATCAAATTTTGTATGTACATTCACTAGGAAGGGTTTAACTTATATTTACTTACAGCATACATATGGCGGCAAATAACCTACCAACTCACCCCCATAAGGTGTATGGGGAAAATTAATAATACCAGAATTTAATTTAATTTAGTATTTACGTGCACTGGGAAGGGATTTACTGATATCTACTTACAATGCCCCCATGGTAGCAAACCTACATCCTCATTGCCATGGTGTTTGAGGGGGAAGTTAAAAAAAATATGGGGTTTCAACAGAGTAAAAAATGGGGTTTTGGCATTTTTTTTACCTAAATTTTGAAAATTCAACAAATTTTACCAAAGCCATTTTAAAGAGCTTAAAAAAACAAACAGTTTAGTATTTTGAATTTTTAACTTGGCTTCACAGGTTACGGAGAAAATCCAAAAATAGGTTTTCCATGTTATTCTTATGAGGAATCAACAAAACCCTGTAACTCACATATTTATTGACATATCTTGATCAAATTTTGTATGTACATTCACTAGGAAGGGTTTAACTTATATTTACTTACAGCATACATATGGCGGCAAATAACCTACCAACTCACCCCCATAAGGTGTATGGGGAAAATTAATAATACCAGAATTTAATTCAATTTAGTATTTTTGTGCACTGGGAAGGGATTTGCTGATATCTACTTACAATACCCCCATGGTAGCAAACCTACATCCTCATTCCCATGGTGCTTGTGGGGAAAGTTAAAAAAATATGGTGTTTTTTTTTATTATTTTTTTATTATTTTTTATTTATTTATCTCATGCGCTCATCTCCTCTCCCTCCTTGGCTCCATAGCACTTTTTGAAAGATACATGAATAATTTCTCATCAGTTTTCAAAAGTTATGTAATATTGTTTTTAGCACTGAAAGGGTTAAACGTTAGTAGGCTAATTTATATTAATTGAAATTTCACTACAATTTTTGTTTATAATAAACAGGTTTTTTTATTTTTGTTTTTTCTTGTATTGTATCGATTTTGTTTCAATTTTTATGCATTTAAATAAATAAAACAACAAACAAACTTGATTTAATCAACATTTAAAATTTGTGACAGTGAGCCTTTAAGTGAGATAAAATTTTAAAATACCGAAATTACAAGTTTTCATCAACAAGTGCACTTTGTGACAGAGAGCTTTGAAGTGAGATAAAATTGTGAAATGAACACGCTCAGGTATGATACTATTTTCATTTCACTTAATTGAGGAAAATATTTTGAATGTCACTTTAATGAACCAGTAAGTTTAACTGGAAATAAACCAGGCAGTTTCCTTTGACATGTCAAAAGAGTGAGTTTTTTTTCTGTGGTTATATTTACCACCCCTTCCAACTTTAATAGCCTACTTTAGTAAGAAATAAACGGGTGTGGATAATTGACCCAACAACAAGATTTGAGACAAACTCCAATCAACCAGATGAGGTTGACAATGAACAAAAATTATCTATTTGCCAACAAAATGTTACTTTGTACTGAAATATGGAGGTCAAATCGTCAATGTAATTGGACTTCTATTTGGTTCTAGGGAAACATTACATAAAAAAATTCATCAAATTTAGTAATGATTTTAAAATGCTAAAGAAAATTGTAAATAGTAATTTTAAGAATTCTGATATAATTTAAAAAATACATGTATATAACCAAAACACCTAAATTTGATAAATAAATGGTAAAGAAGCATGTATGACACATATCAGTAGCATTAGTACCATTCACCTTGTACTGTAGCGGCTCACCCCCCTACTTCGTCTAATATGATATCCACGCACAAATCAAGAGTCCATGTGGATGGGGCAAAGTAAGGCAAAAAAATGCCTCCCAACCTATTTTAAAATAAAAAAATATTTTTTCTAATTGTTTATTTATTAGCGAATTTCCCTATAGGGAATACGCTATTACGGTAGTAGCCATGGTAAGACCTAAGCCCGGGACCACTTTACTTTTTCATTTTGAGGTCCCTAGAAGCCAAAAACACCGTTCGTTCATTTTCATATATATGTATATATATATATATATATATATATATATATATATTTAAACAAAACATACCTGAAGGTTAATACATAATCATATAAAACCAAAATTAAATTCTAAAAGATGTTTATATTTCGGAATACTCCTTCTTCAGAACATTACAAATCCAAATTGATAACAAATTGTAAATAAATAAATAAAAGATAATAAAACATATGATTTTAAAAATTTGAGTTTTGAATGGAAAGTGGTGAAGTAGTTGGTTTCAAATAATACAGACTTCAATGTATCTTAAAAATATAAGAATATTGAGTTTGTATATTCTTGAAGAGTTGACGATTTTCTCATCTCAAATTTAGCCCCTTTGGAAATTTGGAGTCGGTCACCAGCTGGCAGGCCTGTTCCAAACTTCTGAGTGACGACACGGTGAACTTCCTTTTTAGTTGTCTGATCGGTTTGACCTTGTAGGTGTTTTCAAAGGTATCTCCATGTTCAAAACCGTGCGTCACTAAGGGTTTGGTTTCGTCCCGATGCTTGTATGCATAACGATGTCCAGTCATCCTTACCCTCAACGAGTTTGTGGTTGAACCAACATAATCTTATAAGAAGGTATTCAGGCTTCAAAATCATTCCTCAACCAAAGAAAAACGAATTCCCCCAGTACAGATTTCCTCGTACAGTTGATGACGTACATCCTAACGTGCAATTGTTTTAGATTTCAAGATAAATATTATCTTCAACAAACAGGCACGGCAATGGGTACCAGAATGGCCCCCTCTTATGCCAACTTGTACATGAGAAAATTTGAACAAGACTTCCTTAATAACCAGAAATTCAAGCCCCTGTGTTGGTACCGTTTTATTGATGATATTTTTATGATTTGGACACATGGTACAGCAAATCTTAACATCTTTCTAGATTCCTTAAATTCATTCAGCAACTTAAAGTTTACATGGTCCATATCATCAAAATCCGTTACATTTTTAGACATTGATGTTTTCACTTTAGATGATAAAATTAAACATCGAATTAACATCAAACCTACCAATACTTTTCAATACCTGCACTATACCAGCTGCCATCCTATGTATGTTAAGAAATCAATACCGAAAAGTTTGGCAACCAGAGCAAGAAAACTGTGCAGTGAAGAAGAAGATGCACGAGAATATATAAAGAAAATAAAATGCGCGTTTTTGGAAAGAGGATACCCAGAACGTCTTTTAAATGAAAAACTTAGTTTGCCAACAAGAAACCAACAAACGACGTTCAATAACGAAATACCAAAGCTCATAACTCAATTCCAACCGGGACTTCACAAGTTGAATCAAATAATTAAAATTGGGTTTAGGATCCTTGAAGCTTCATCACTGACAAAGGATATCTTTACAGTTCCACCGAGAGTTGTCTTCAAAAGACCGCCGACTCTTAAGGATATCCTATCCAAACCTAAGATCCCTTTGGAAATAAATACCAATATCTATGAAAAAGGATCCCATGCCTGCAAAAAGTCCCGATGTCTTGTATGCAGACAGATTGAAGAATCCCCTACTTTCAGTAGCAGTTCTACATCAAAGATCTACAAGATACCATCCAACTTGTCATGTGAATCGAAAAATATTGTTTATCAGATTCAATGTAAGAAATGTCCAAAAGATTATGTTGGTTCAACCACAAACTCGTTGAGGGTAAGGATGACTGGACATCGTTATGCATACAAGCATCGGGACGAAACCAAACCCTTAGTGACGCACGGTTTTGAACATGGAGATACCTTTGAAAACACCTACAAGGTCAAACCGATCAGACAACTAAAAAGGAAGTTCACCGTGTCGTCACTCAGAAGTTTGGAACAGGCCTGCCAGCTGGTGACCGACTCCAAATTTCCAAAGGGGCTAAATTTGAGATGAGAAAATCGTCAACTCTTCAAGAATATACAAACTCAATATTCTTATATTTTTAAGATACATTGAAGTCTGTATTATTTGAAACCAACTACTTCACCACTTTCCATTCAAAACTCAAATTTTTAAAATCATATGTTTTATTATCTTTTATTTATTTATTTACAATTTGTTATCAATTTGGATTTGTAATGTTCTGAAGAAGGAGTATTCCGAAATATAAACATCTTTTAGAATTTAATTTTGGTTTTATATGATTATATATATATATATATATATCTATATATATATATATATGTGTCCGTGGTACCGATAACTTTTGAAGCGGACCTCCGATTTTGATCAAATTTGGTATGAAGGTGTAAGACCAGGTCTATTTTCATGAGTTCGCAAACCAGCATTGTCGGGTTATGGGAACGGGGTTTTATGGGGTTTCAAAGGGCTCAAAATTGGGTTTTTGGCATTTTTGGACCTCAATTTTAAAAATTCATGAATTTTAACTAAAACCATTCGAAAGAGCTTAAAAAAACAAACAATTTGGTATTTTGAATTTTTAACTTAGCTTAAATGGTTACGGAGAAAATCCAAAAATGTGTTTTCCATGTTATTCTTATGGGAAATCAAGAAAACCCTATATATTACTTATTTGTTGACATAACTTAGTCAAATTTGGTATGTACATTATCTAGATAGGGTTTAATTTATACTTGCTTACAAAACCCATATGGCGGCAAACCTACATACTCACCCCCATGGGGTTTATGGGGAAAATAAAAATTGTCAGAGCTTGATACAATTTTGTGTTTACATTCACCAATTTATTGATTAACTTAGATTTTCTAACAACGCCCCATGGCAGCAAACCTACATACTCGATCCTATGGTGTTTTTATGGGGAAAGTAAATAATCTAAAATTCCATTGGAAATTCGCTGAGTACGCAGGTCTGCTGCGACGGGGGTATTTTATGTTCCATTCGCCCATAAACAAGATGATAATTTTCCATTTTCAGACCATCCTACTTGACGAGGAGACTCTGTGGCCGGTCAGGTTCCCGCTGTTAATCCTGTGGTTGGCCAACTTCATCTGCATTTGCATCCTCTCTCTGATGGTGAAGGTGTTTGTTTGTGCGGTGTTGACTTACCTCTATCTCTCGAAAGTCTGTTGCTTCCGAAAGCCCACAAGCAACCGAGTCGTGGCCCTCTTCTATCATCCCAGCAAGACCAGTGAGACAGTGGAAACTGTTCAAACTTCAACGTGATCCTTGTTTTGAGAATGCTAATGCTACTTTGTATTTCAATAGATAATTAATTGTTTTAATACTTTACTTGTTGTGATTTTCTTAATACAAAATAATGCACACATAAATGAAATACCATTAAAATATTATGATAAAACACAACTTAAACTATTTCGGTATCCCAGATTCTTCCATGTTCATTCATTCACTTATAATTTAAATTTTCAAAAAGACCAATATAGCTTATGGGGCTTTTTTGGGGCTTATAGGGCTGGAAGCCAATATAAGTCCCAAAAGATTTATAATTTTTTCACATGATTTAAAAATGAAAATGGTAGCATTGAATTAAAACATCTAAAAGCATCATGTTTCATACTTTTCAAACTGTTGAAAGATTGAGATATATGAAAATTTTTTCCTAGAAATAATTTATATTCAAATGCAACATAACAATTTAAAAAATTATTCAAAAAATATTATTGATAAAAAATGGTAAATGTATTTGTCACGGAATTAAAATATATATAAAATATTCGTTGTACCTTAGAGCCTTTACACACACAGCCAATGCAGATGCGGACACAAATGCAGGTCTTCACATGCGGAGTTTTTCACATGATCACAAGTTTAGTTATCATACCGTGAACATTCAGTAGATATTGTACGGTATTTAAGAACTATGGGAAAAAATTAAGCTCTGGTATTTCCCCCATAGTATTCTTGTATTCTTGTCTTCATGCTCAGGAAGTCAGAAAATACCAGTTTCATCTCAAAATTCCACAGGGAATGAGAAATAACGGAAAACATCCTCCATACGAATAGAATGGGAAGTAAAACCATCTGCTTTATTTACCTACTTCAAAATGTGTGATTTTATTAATGTGTACGGGATCTAGAGGGTAAGAAAATAACATGTAATTTAACGGAAAACCAGTAATATGCCTTAATATACTTTTTATATTATTATATTGTATTCATTACTTAGAGGATTTCCCCCTTACAATCTACTAACTTTATCTTAAATAATTATGATGCTAAAATAAATTTACCCATTACAACTTGAAGTCCTTAGAAAACTAAATAGGTTCCGAATGTTAGCACAGTGGTGCCTAACTCAAAATTAATGGTGTTGAAAATTGAGTTTTGTAAAATACACACATTTACTGTTCCACAGGATTACGCTACGACACTTTTATTAAAAACGTCGTTATAAAAAGGATTTATACAAAATATAAGATAAGAGATACATTTAATTTTTGGAAATACCTAAATTCAGATTAGAAATATTTTACCGTACCTACTAAAATTGCAATCATTACAATATTACAATACTTGTTTTTCCATAAAATATATTTACTGAGTACAAAATTGTAAAAGAATAAGAGAATTGGAATAAAAAATATGACTAGTTATACAAAATTAAATGACTCTCCAATAATGTAACATAAAAGCAAACGGTCTGGTATGACAGTAATGGACCCTCCCTGCAAGTGCGGATAGCTAGCGCTCTGACCCTCGTCATTTGAGCAGTGCCACTAGACTCAATGTACATAACCGATTTGTATGGATGCAGGCTAGAGAGGAATGAAGTTATAGGGCAAAATATTTTTTTAACCGTAAAACTTTCTAATAGCATTCAAAACTTGCATCTTTATATCACAAACAACACTGTAAAATTTCATTTGTTTATATTTATATCTTGAGGTGGCGCAATGGCCTTAAAAATAAAGTTTTTTTTCTAAATCAAAATTTTTTCATAAATTAAAATAAAATTTTCTGCCCATTCTATTTTGTTAAAATATATTTTTTATTAGTAATTAAAACAGTTTTCTTTGGAAGAAAAGAAAATTAATAAGGATTAGTAGTGCTATATATGTATTTTTATAATTGCTATATTTATGAGTTTTACAAAAACGTCAAATAAATGAGAATTTTATAGGAGAAACATCTGAATAGAAAATTCACCCTAGAAAACTCAATAATATCTTCACCTAAAAAATGGTGCTCAATAATAACTTTTAAATTACAGTTTTTAAAACTAAACTATGGAGGAGTATTAATAGTAACCTAATAGAACTATACGCAAAATAATTGTGTTTTTTAACCTTTTTAGCGATTTTAGACAGGGATAAAAAGGGCATACAACAAAAAGTTTCCTATATTCGTCTGTGTTTTATGGAAAAATACATAAAAATAAGCAATTTCATTCAAGCATATTAGACATGAAATAAATATAATTAGTTTCATTTTAGCTCAGTCCTTTTTACTTTGTTCTGTTAGAAACCTTCCATCGCAATTAAGAAATTAATGTTTTTATCTGAAATTTAGGCATCATCTTTTCTATTCAATTCTTTCTTCAACAAATCAGTCTCTTGCTGCAGGACCGCAGGCACTTAATTACGACTCTGTTACAAGTTGTATTACCCAATTAATCATTTCAATGAAATCAATGAATTCTGCCTGAAAATTTATATTTTGGACCACAAATTTTCTTACCCCATTTACATTTGCAGATATTGCCTTCAGAAGTCTGCCAAGACCGAGCTTTCTTTTAATAGTTTTCTTTACTCACATGACTTACAAAAAAGCACATTTTTAGGATGAGCATAGTAACAATTTCTTCAAATAACTTGATCAATTTTTTTATGCTGTTCTCGAAGGTAAAGTGAGAATTTGATCAGACACAATTTATGTTTGGAAAACCATCATGGAAAACCAGATTCGGGCATACACCTTCATGACATACTCTTTTAAGGTTTTAATGTTGTTGGTCGGATTCTCTATTCCAAAATATAACCAAATTATACGACTTGCTGACGTGAGCCATTGTGAACGGGCCAATTTTCTGGATTTTCTTAAGGAGAGGTCTTGAAAACACCCACCACTTGAGATCACAGTGCATATATCAAGTAAATATTTTTGTCTTAATTTTTTTAAGGGAAGGTTGTGTTTTATAGGAGGAAACATAGCCACTTTAAGATCATTACATTTTTCAAGCTGCTTTCCTATTTCACTATATGCTTTCCTATTTGCTTTCATATTCATCGAGGCCTGCTGTTGTTTTCCCATCTAAGATGGCGCAAAGACAATTCATTGCCATGAAACAAACAAATCAGCGACTGTAGTGGCCAAGCAAGTATTTTTTTTTCAACAAAGCAAGAACATTAATATTAACTCTTATCCAGTGTTTGTAGCCGTTCCATCACATAATGTTAAGAGTCTGCAGTGCCGGCCGCCATGGATTTTTATTCCCGTGGGACTAATGTTAAATTTCAAACGTCGCTTTGCCTCTAATATTGATCGAAAAATATTCATCTTTATGCCATTTGAAAGGAAAATTTAATACCTAGTCCCCTGTTCAATCAAATTTATTATATTATTGATTTTGTTTAATTAAAACAACAAAGTATTCTCAAAATGTTTTGTTGGAAATCGACTTATTTTTTCAGTAGTATACAATCTTATTTGTAATTGTTCTATAATCGTGATTTTAATTTTAACAGGGCCCTAAGTATTAAAATACTCTTTATAATGACCGAAATATTATTCTTTTTTGACCAATCTTAAAGGAATCGGAGATATTTGAACATTTTCTTATAGGAATAAAAATCAAAGGCCAATACTGCAGACTCTTGAGAGGGTTATATTTATAAAAAATACAATAACTATTTTCTGGGTAATTTGACTCACAGTTTGGTTTACTTATTAATTATTAAATTTGAACAGTATTAAAAATAATTTATAATTTTAAAGTAAATCTTTTTTGCTCTAATAAGTTATCAAATATCATTAAATTTGCATAAAAATACATATTTTCAACAGTTTTGTGGTACCTATAAACATATTATTAATTCAACCAAATTCAAACAGTGTCTTTTAAAAGGTATCATGTAACTTTTTATCACTATTACTACTAAAAATCACGACGAAAATCGTTTTTTTCGGACAATAGAAAAAATTTTCTAAAATGGTAAAATTTTCATAAAAATACATATTTTTAACAGCGTTGCGGCACCTCATAAAATATTCATATTTAAACCAAATTTTAACAGTGCCTTTTCAAAGGCATTAGACAACTTTTAATCACTATTACATTTTAAAATTCAAAAATTTCATTTTTCATTCCACCCTAATGCAGGCCTGCACTCTAGATTTGACATGTGCAGAGGCCATCCAAGAAAATTGTTCATTACAAAATTGGTTGATCGCATCAAGAACAAAAACGCTTGATTGAAACCTGTCACAATCAGTGAAATTGATTAGATCCATATTGTTAAGTACTAATTCAGCTTAAGATTAAAAAACTTTGACAAAGATCTGCGTAATTAGAAGTTTATTCAAAGATTCGTACTAGGCAAACACAAAGAAAAAGATTATGTAGTCCTTCATGGACACTCATTGTCATAAAATCCTTTTTTAAACACAAAATGATGCATGATTAATTTTATCCATGATTTTAACAGAACTTTCACTAACTGTGTACATATATGTATTAATAATATATTTACATATACCTTAGTAGCTTTCTTTTTCCTGGGCAGGCGACTCATCACCGCCATTATTTATTCTAATTAATATTACTCAAGGAACACATAAAACACTTGTACTCTAAAATAAGCACTGTTAGTATAGACAAAGTTTTCTTCTGTCCAAAGACTCTATGCGGTGTTTTGAAATAAATCAAATCTACAATAAATATTCCGTTTGAATTTTTTTTGTTTTACATATGGTTTTGGACAAGAGAAATCAATTGGAGCTGGTCATAAGACTGGGGAAATCGGGTGTCCATCCTATAGCCTTTTAAAGTGCCCGTGACATCCTCATGAACATTTTTGTAGCCATTAAAATAAACCAAAATCAGTTGATAACTATATTAATAGAGCAATGTTACGTTTACAACCTGTGGTTCGACAAATTCATATTAGAGTGCAGCACCTTTTGGGCTGGCAAGCGAACAAGCTCATTGTGGGGGAGAGTGAACAGAGCAAACGAGCTTGTTTTGAAAATGAAACAGCTGTTCTTTTGGACTCAGTATTTATGCGTGTATGACCACAACAATGTAATTTAAATCTGCATTCCCACTATGCCGAACATCATAGAACGACATTGTCGAGTGGCAAGTGTGGACACACGGGAGGCTTGTGCCGTGGTGTGTCAATGCCGCGTGCCGATTTCAAACCGACATGTTGTTGAGGAAGCCGTGCGGCCGGATGCTATTCGACACACTGTGGGGACGAGAGCCGAGCAGCAGATCCCGGCACCATGGTGTGAGTAAATATGGCATGCTACTGTGCATCCGAGGCTGGTGTCACTCAATAGTGTGAAACCCACATTTTGACATTGTTTGTCAGTCATGTAACAAATATTCTATGTGTAGTTGATATTTTAATACCTTAAATAACTATAAAAAATAATATATGAAACAAAAAAACACACTTGTGTAACTATAGCACTGCCCCATTGTTACATCGCAGTTGTGTCTGCTTCACTCACGCACCATTTATTTTGTTTGATGCAACTCCAGCTAGCTATGGAAATATTGCTTTTAGCAGAAGCAGGCTATATAAGGCTATTTATTTTATTAAACTTTATTTTACTTTGAAACTTTCTAGCACGTTGAACATTCCTGACCCAACAATAAGCAATTTTGTAGCCGAATAACTTTGTCATGTTATGTTATGTACTGACAAAGTGTGAAACATTCCATATTATACATTGGCCAAATTTTAAAGTTAGGCCTAATTTTGATTATAAGCGTTCTATATTTTTTGTTAAAAACTCCTCCGAATTTTATAACTTTTTATCGACTATCTACTTTAAATCACGGTTTATCGAAAAGCGTAATGTTGTCCTACATGGGCGCGAGATGAACCAAGGTGAAGTCAGCCTCTAACCCAACGGTTCCCAAACGGTGCGCCGCCGTCATCTACCAAAAAGGCCTACTACAAAACTTTGCGATGGCCGTCGATTTTTCCCGCGCAAACCCACTTGTCCATCGCCGGCCCGGTTAGCTCCGTCACAAACGGTGCTAATTACAGCAGTTGCCATGGAGAGTTCGTCGGACGATGAGTTGTTTGTATGATAGCCGTGGCGTGTGGCCATGAAGAGGAAAGATTAAAGAGAAGGATGCATAAGTTTTGGATTCATGAAATTTTTCTAGAGAAGAAAAGAATATGGCGAATTTCACAATTTGTTTGAAGATTTGAAGAAAGACGACATGAAATTATTATTGTACTTTCTTATGTCACAGAAGAACTTTTATGAGCTGCTCAGCTACTGCAGTTCCCCGAGAAACACAGTAAATTCCATCAACATTTCATCCGTACTCATTGTACGCAGCTTTTACGGCACTGTCGATGTAACCGCAATGAAGGTTGGAAGTCGACTGCAAAATTTGACGGGTCCGCCGGCCAGCGAAAATGCCCCCAAGAGCAATGGTCGCCGCCAGTTACGGACTGTGACGGTAAGGAGCCGTGCCGGACTTGTATAGAGGGTTACCGCCCATTTAAATCAATGCAAAGCAATGTTGCCGGGACTCGCCGGTGCCAGACGGTAACGGAGGCCGCCGGGCTAGAGGGGTTTCCTGCTTTAACTAACTGACCAATCTGTGAAAGATTTTTAAGATCCTGAATTCTGTATTATAGTAACAATCTTATTTAAAGTGCTATGTAAAAATATATTGACCGTTAACTGTTTAAAAGATAAATTTAAAATGTAATTGTAATGTAATACAATATGCAAAATGGGTCAATTATTTTAAGTGCGCCGCCAAGCTATGTTTGTACTGAAAGGGAGCCATGGGTTAAAAAAGTTTGGGAACCACTGCTCTAACCCGTGCACCTTTCGCTACCAATGCTTTGAACACTTCCAAACTTACCTGTCAGAGGAGCAAAACTTATTTACTTATAGTTGGTTGCATGAGATGTGAGACAGCCCGCCAGAATTTGTGCTACATATGGGCAGGTGGGCTCTATCTCGTGCAACATGGCGTGGATTATTCATTATAATGATATACAGTAAAATCATTACTAAGGTCTTCATTTCGAATTCAGGCTGTTAAACTGCCCGTGTTTAGCACAAATCCTGGCGGGCTGTCTCACGTCTCGTGCAACCAACTGTGCACCATGCCCGGCACCATTCACGTACGTCCCCACCTCTGTTAAATCATGATCAGTGCCATTTGACATAGTGGGGATGCAGTTTAATGTTTTATAATTTTATAAGTTTACCAAGTAAATGCACGGTCCGCCAGTATCACAACATGGAACAGTTAACATAGGCCTACTTAAAAGCAAACTATTGTTTAAATTACATTTGGAATCATTGATTTACTCACAAACCAATAAGTTGGGTTCCGTCTTTAAGATGTATTATAATTGTATTATAATACAATTATTATTATTGTATTATTGTGTATTATAAGATTTTGAATAATTGTGCCAAATTTTTGTGAATTTCCGTATAGAAGGAATATGTCTTATATGATTAGTTTCAGGATGAATGAGGGAAAAGTTGATAGAGGGTTTAGAGGTATATTTCATCAAATATCACATAGTAAATATCACATTGTTTGTTTGGTTTCACAACAACATGGCTGCCTTAACTTTATCAGCATTAGCCTTATCAGTCAGCTGTTCAGCAAGCGCCAAAGCAAAGTCAAAAGCCGTCCCAGGACCTCTGCTGGTGATCAACTTTCCTGTACAACAAATGTTTTCAAATGCCTTAATCAATGCCTATCAATAAAAATTGAAAGTGACATTTTATATAAATTAAAATTCAATCTTGACAAAGTAAACTAGGTATAAACAAATTAGTTTACTGGAGCAGTAGCTCAGTGCTCATGTTCTTGCCCCACACGCCAGCGGTCCCTGGTTCAATTAAAAGCAACGACATTGCAGACACAAATATTAGCGTTCACCTCTGACTAGTTTATGTGACTAAAATGCTGAAATTGGCCATAGTGACGGGCAGTGGAGGTTTTTCGTATAAAAGAGTTTATTAAACAGTTGTGATAAATTTTGTTGTACTTAATTGTGTCACAGTAAACTAAAATGTCTAATGGTTTTGGTTTGAAACATTACTTTCACAAAGTTATCCCTGCATTGGACACATTCGCAATCATACCAAAGGGCTCTGTGCCACAAAGGATTTGCTTGCATGAGCCACCGTATATATATATATATATATATATATATATATATATATATATATATATATATATATATATATATATATAGTTTTATAATTTTAGAGTAAACAGAAGTAGCTCGATCTAGGTACTCCAACTATTTTAAGAAAAAAGATATGCATCCGCCATTTAAGATATGTATTGTTATCAGCAGAATAACTCTTCATGGGGCGGGGCCAAGAGTTGGATGACCAAAAGGTTTTTTAACCATTAATACCCAGAATGGTCATAAAGTACTAAAAACAATTCAATTACTAACAAAGATACATAAACTTCCCATTTAGAACAGCACACTTTTGGATAACTTATGCCTTTGGTGGTGTCTCATCCGTTTTTCCTGACAATCAGTAGAAACAGAGGTATATTGATCATAGAAACATATTTTTTTTATTTTGACTTTACAAGAAAGGTCTTATCTTTCTTTCTGTGTCCTGCAGGACTGGGGAAATTGTTGTAATGTAATATACAAGGGCTCTTTAGCAGGTAAAATTATGCATTTTTTATACCCAATACGTCACTAGCCGGATGACAAAACAGCTGGTGCATGATACTCTCATGGACATCAGATTGATTACGTCAATGGCCTGATTCAAAAGCGGCATTTTGCAAAATCAAAGGAATGAAACAGCCCCTCTTTTGTTTAATTGTTTTTCCATAATACTGGTACCCTGGGAGTTTATTTCCAGTTTGATATTAGGTAACTAGCTACAACGGAGGGAGTAAATCTTCCCGAAAAGGAGGACAGACAGTTAAAGTGAGGAGGTTAAATGGGCTTCTAATGTAGTATTACCAATCAAGGCTCAGGTTCCCGTTTAAATAAAGAATCCACATTTATAAGCAGAATTCTTCTTTTCACTAGTTATCTTTATATTTACTAACTTAGATTATTTAAACACACTTAGGCCTAAATCATGTACAAGCTACCCAAAAAAATTCATTACATCTAATGGTTTTAATAGAAGCAAGACACAACTAACCATCAATGACGACTTTTTCTTCGCTGTACTTGTAATCGTTGACTAGTTCATCCTTGACACTCGGGTACGAAGTGAGACTCTTGCCAGTAGCAATTCCATGGGTCTTGAGTACTGAGGGAGCTGTAAGTAAAATATAATTGTATTAATATTAAATAACAATAAAAGAACATCAAATTAATACTAAACAAAACAAACTCTGACAGAGTAATAAGTATTAGATTGGTAATGTTGTTTAACTCTATTTCAAGAATTACAGATTTAAAGGCTTTTGCCCACATTTTGCGATAGGAAAATTACACATCTGAAGAATGATAAGGGTGTATTTAAAATACTTTTACCTGCACAGATAGCTGCAACTATTCTCCCAGACTTTTCTTGTTCTTTGAGCAACGACCCGACATCAGCAGACTAAAAAATATAAGAACTTTTTAATTTTAGTAGGTAATTGAGCATGTTTATAACCATAACAAAATATTTAGCTCATTTTTTCACAATAGACGAAATTCACTGCTAATTCACAGTTTTAAGGTTTTCAAGGTTGAATGGAGGCTCTGCAATTCACCGGAGACAAGGCGTGATTGGCAAGGATGCAGCAAGATTTGAAGCACATCTTGCACATCCACACAACAAGCACAAAGCACACCCGAACCTTCCAGCAATGTCAACACAGCTGGGAGCATGACGCAAGGACAATGGACTGCGCGACTCATCGAGCAGGTCCAGCCATGGGTGGAAAGGCAGCGTAGCGAGGTGTCTCTGTCGTCGTGTAGCAGGGACTGATGTGTGCCTTGCACTGCCGATGGTCAGAAGCCAGCCACCTTGGTCCTTTGTCAGGAAACGCGGCATGGATGCAGAGATCGGACTCTGCATCGCCACAGGCGACCCCCAGCACGTATTCTCTGGGGTCACTCATCGGCGGTACATGACATTTTGTTGATTCAAAAGAAAGTCATCAGAACTCTTTGTGGAGCTGGATATTTGGACCATTGCAGACCACTATTTGTACAAACAAAGATTTTAACTATAATAAATTTATATATATATCACATTTTAATTTATACAAAATCACATTTAAATTTATTCACTAGGTACCAGAGAAGAAATTCACAGCCATAATACGCGAAATAAATCTAAACTTAATATACCACAACACAGGCTGACTAAATTTGGGTCTTCCCACAGAGCGAACTGTATTAAATTTTATAACAAAATAGATGAGTCTGCTCAAACTGTTTCGATTAATATTTTTAGGAAGAAAACTTTGCAGTGGTTATCAGTCAATCCTTTTTATTCAACTGAGGAATTCTTAAATCGTGAGGTTGACTTAGTTTTTTAATAGGGTTTTTTTTTATTTAATTTTATTTTTATGTAAAGTATCTTGTTTCATCAAATTTAGATAATTATGATTTTATTTAAATATCTGTAAATTACTGATGTGTAGAATTTCTGTATAACTGAACTGTGACTCTGCCTATTTCACTGTACTGTGGTCAATGGCAATAAAGCATTTGTATTTGTATTTGACCTTCTTTTGTTGCATGACATGCTTAAACTAGATTAAAGTGTCACTCAGTCCAAGCACTCTTTTTTCATGCTGCTGCTTGAAGTAGCTTATTGACGTTTTTTCACCAGTAGGTGGGCAAAATCCAGAAAATTATTCACTAAACAGATATTTTAAAAAATGTTTGAGCATATTAAAGTAAAATATTGTATCTCCACTTAGTTTTACCATCAGATATATACTCTAACCTTAATAGTCTCCAGGAATGTGTAGGCTACTTTTACAAAATTTGAATAAAGACACGAAATGTCTGAAAATATTATTATAACAACTAACCACATATTTTGTAATGGGCAAATTATGTATCTAGGCTGGCAAACAAAGTTGGCTAAGTATTCATGTAGAATATAACTTTAGGAATCAGTGTTCTACAGGTAATGCACTATATAAATACATTTTCATTTGACGAAAATTTTGGCCACTTTGAAGTGATGTTTGTGACGGTGCCATGTTCTGGTCCAAGTAGCAGGAAGGTAAAAGTTGAATAATATATTACTGTAATAGTAAATTTGGACAATCATATTTAATTTACTCTGTACACGAAATACAAAAACTCACAGCAGCAAATTTCTTGTATCCAGCACCACCGGGGAGCACTACTGCATCGTAAGGGCCTTTTTTAACTGCCTCGGCAAGACTGGTGTCTGGCACAATGACAACATCTCGGCTACACTTGACTGGGCTTGAACCCTCCACTCCAGCCACTGTAACTTCCACCTAGACCAACAAGCCAAATCACACAATTAGCCTTTGAACAATATATACCGTACAATGCTATTTCTGTCATAGAATAAAGTTTTAAACAATGAACTTAAATGAAATTAGATTTAAGTTTATCAATAAAAAAATAATAATTATCATCAAAAATAATATTTACTTCATAAAATAATTAGGCCTAAGTTTATTATTTTTTGATTTTTTTATCCACTGTATGGTATAGTATTTGATAAAAAGGAAAAATCTTTCGAACATACCTATCCAACACTTTTTTGTAGACCTAGGACTAACCATGAATATTTTGAGAAGCAACAATGAATTTGTATGAGTTTATGATATGCTAGTATGCCAATTAAGTAGCCCATCATTATGATTTATTCTCAACTAGCAGTTCTTTGCACAATAATTAATGACATTGTATTTTTTTTTTTTTTTTTTGCTCAGCTTTGAGTCAAATTTAGCTTAGGGCATGTATACATGATAGCGTTCCACCATGCGTTCCAACGAGCGTTTCTAAAATATAGGAAAACCTATGGTTGTGTACACATGCAACGTCCTAAAAAACGGCCAAAGTCACGCGCGTTGCATGTGTACATAACTATTTTTTCCCCCTATATTTTAGAAACGCTTGTTGGAATGCACGGTGGCTACCGCGCAATGCAACGCTATCATGTGTACATGCCCTTGAGGAGTTTAGATGACAAATGACAATTAATTGTATTTTTTGTAAATATTTAATGGCAAATCAATATTGAATCATGAATCTTGATTAGGAAGAAAGTAAAGATACACATAAAAATAGTCCTGTATTTTTTAAAGAAATAATGAAGTACCGGACTTACTTAATTTCTTGTAAATTTGAAGCTTTAACAAAACAGAGTCAGCTATTGTAAAACAACCATTCTGAATATTTTCTACAGCCTTGAAATTTACATTGGTGGTACAGTACCCAGGTAGGACATCTAGGGGCTTAATAACTTAGGCCCTAATATGTGACAAGTGTTTATTAGGATCAATTTTATGAAGTGTATAGAGACGAGACGACTCAAAACTTATTCCTATCCAACAATTCTTGAGTAGGTACCGTATTGAACTTTGTTGTCAGTATAAAGTAGGTGAAAGTCTATTATTTTTCACTCAGATGCCTAATGTTAGAAATGCTAGGTAGGCCTAAAGATATTTTTGTGGCAGGAAGAATATAAATGCATTATGCTACTGGTAATGATTCTCACCCATTAAAAATTCAACCTTAGCTCCGAGGAACTACTAGCCAGAAACCGTTTAACACTTAATCAAGTATGGACATTGGTTTATCCTCTTAAGGACTACTCCATCGCTGATCATCAGAGAAGCCGATAAGATCCAGACTTCTTTACCATGAATGTATGGCCTCAACAAAGCATGCCACGTGGTTCACCGCTTGTGGTTCATCCACAGGATTCATCGCTTAGGAGTATTATCTCAAGGATTGTGTCCACAGAGAAAGGACCGACCTCAAACCTAAGATACCAGTGAGGCTTGTGGATGTGCCACCTGCCACAGACGAAGATGTGAAGGCTTAACTTAAGGTAGCCTTGATATCTAATTTTTCAAAATATTTATAAGGCCAATAAGCCAACATCAAATACAGCCATGCCTCATGTCATCACAGTACCGTGCATCCAGTTCACTCTTCCTTACTGAATGAAAGAGAATATTTTTTTATTTAACTTGTCACAACACTATACACCGTAACAGTGATCAGCCTACCTTACCTCCATGTAGGCCTTACTGCAGGCTGTATAAGAATAAAAAGGCGAAACTTCGTTATCCATCTCCACCGTTATTATCGATGTGGAAATTTCGATATTGAGATAATATTGCTATTATATCGATGATACAATTACACGATAAGATTACGATTTTATCACCTGATTCAGTTTCTCGTTCTAATATAATGAAATAAACCTTTTGACAATAAAACAAATATCGTATATATTCAAACAAGTACCTTAACTGAAAATAACAACAACAGAAAAAGTAGGCCTAAAAATTGTAGCTAATGTAACCTGAAACAAAGAACAACACAAAATAAACTAACCAAGTTTGTTGTGTTGTTGTGTAGCTGTATTTAAATTCAAATTGTCAGAAGAAGCAGACTTCGTTAGATCTAAAATGGCGTCACACAAATGCTGCCAAATACAAATCAAAAAGGGTTTTTTTTGCTATTGTATTGAGGGAATATGCATTTTAAATGTTTCCAAACACCATTGATTTTGTTGTTATAAACATCGCTGTCGAAATTAAAGTGACGGAGGTTTACGGTTACACTGTTAGGTTAGATTATTATTATGGTAAGGACATATCTTTTCTCAGCATTGTTGTTGATTCGATTGCTTTCATCGCTCAATTTCAATCGCAATATCGAAATTTTCACATCGATAATAACGGTGGAGACCGATAACGAAGTTTCGCCGAATAAAAACTGTTTCGGATTAGGCTCTGAAGGTGTACTAGCCTATGTTCTGTCACCATGATACAAGTCTTGTGAACTGGTCGTTTTTGAAAGATCAGTCAAGCTTGGATAGGCCACTGTATTCGGTCAATGAATACTTCAATGAGTTGGTCCAATTGAAGGCTTGTCATCTTGTCCAAATTGTAAATAGTGTAAATAAGTTTAGCTATTTATTACTTTTAATTTTTCTACTGTCCATCCAGACATTCTGGTCATCGACGTCGCAGGAGGTAAATTTAATGAGGTAATAAGGTAGGTAACACTAAGCTCAAACAAGGCCTAAGTTACTTACACCAGCACGACGAAGTACATCTGCGGATATGGTGAATTCCATCTCTTCGGTCCCCTCAACGATCAGTACTAATGCAGATTTTCCCATTTTCGATCCAAAATTCCTAACAGAACAATAATAATAAAGTTTTATACCACAATAACAGCCCCCAATGGAGTTAAAATTGCCGGTATAACGATAACCAGACAGTGGAGTTTTGAGGTTAAGTAGTGCTCTCCTTAACAAGGTCATGGCCCTTATCAAATTTGACAACCACGACCACGGGGATATATTCCTCTTAGAGTGAAATGGTTCTGTTTCAATTTATAGAATCTACTATATAAATTACGAGGGTCAAGAGAGAAATTATTTTATTACAGTTCTTTATTATTTTTTCTATTATAACAATTAGTATTTCATTTTATCTTCCCCAAAAATTACGTTTACTGCACTCATTTAATTAATATTAATTAAGAAATTTAGAGTCTAAAATATAGGTAGGTCTGTTACTTTATTTATTTATCGAACGGAATCACTATTTAAGTAACTAGAATAATAGCATTGACTATAGATACTGTATTTTGTTTTTTAATTCTTACAGTAATTTATCTTAGGTATCTCGGTAGCGGAGCCGTCTTGGGAATACTGTATTAGTTGTAAAGCTAAATAAATTAATTCAGTTTTAACGTAGGCATTCTTTGGGTAACTTTGGCCATTGAGTAAATATGGCGTTATGAACATAACGTATAGAGTGGACAAACAATGTTAAAATGTGGAAACGCTGAATGAAAAGATCGTTCCGCTATGGGCGCTACTAACTGGCTACCAATGCGATACAGTATAATCGAAAGCTTTCAACAATCAGAAGCACGATTCGATTCGAATTCTCCTTTCAATTAATTATTAAGATGACTTTCGAGTTGATGCAATATATAGTCGATTAAATAGACCGAAAGCACAATCGATAATTGCCTCGAGAAGGTACTGAGTTCCCGGGTACCGTGGCGTGCGTTCCCTTCTTCCCTATCTGTTGTCCACTCTATACGTTATGTTAATAACGTTCGTTTTTACTCAATGCTTTGGCTCAAGGTCTGTAAAGGAAGAAGCTTCCTATCTTCCCAGGTCAGCTGAATAGCTTTTTTTGTGTTCCGGATATGAAGCATCTAAACTAAAACGGAAGTCAAGTTACGTTACAATATTTACCATTACACAGCTGATTGAAAAAGCGAATGAAGCAGTCTTGCCACGGGTACGATATTTATCGTAACGACACCATATTACTCTATTTTTAATTTGGATTATTAGTTGATAACAAACCATTAGGTAATGACCAAATTACAAATTATCAATCAAGGTAAAACAAAATCCATAAATTCTACCCTAGTTTGCTTTAAAATTCCTTATTTTAGTAATAATTGAGACAAAAAATCTAAAACGCAAACAAGAACGATTATTGTTCCCTGCAGCGTTGGCAAAACTTGCGGGTGGCAAAGACTAAAATTTTGAATTTTTAACACTTTTTTAACCAACAAAACCTCTGTAGCGACATCCACGGATGTCGCAGAAAGTGACACCATTGCTCTTATGGGATGTAGCTCACCTGGCCCTGGCCTACAGTCACTTTGGCTTTAGCTTTGGTCTTTCTTCGGTTTTAATGACGGATACAGAGTCACCCATACGTAAAATTGTAAAAGATAAATAATTATTAGTTCGCTCTACCACTACGACAAGTTAATTATGTAGGTAGGCCAACTCATTTATGATAATGGTTAGATTTTATTACCCGTAAAAATCTGAATTTACCTTAAATTTAGGAATTCTATATAAAGGAAATTTACAATAATAATTGTTAGTGCATATGTATGCTTTAGCATCTTTTGCAACCATATCTGTAGCCTAGATTATTGTTGCAAACTGCTTGGGGCAAAAAAGATAAACCTTGAAATGTAAAATTATACAAAATGTAAAATTTTGTAAAATAAACCTATGAAATGTGCTTTTAAAGTTACCATGTTACCTCTTCAACTTCTTGTTCTATAAATGTCACTAGTGCTGTTTGCTATCTCTGTAATTGATTCCTAATCAACACATAAAACTTAATTGCTCAACTTGAATAGTTACACAATAGTGACAATAGAAAATTTTACTATTAGATATTAAATTACGGTTTTAATATACTTTCATCCTAAGCCTTTTTAATTTTCCCGCAATTTATCAAGACTCAATAAATTATCTTTGCTAAGCAGTATATCATATTATGTCGAGATCAGTCTGATGGGAGTTTACCACAAAATACATTTCGTAATACCTCTACAGTCAAAATAGAATAGTTTTATAAACATTCGTTTTAACTTCTATAATAACACGACTTAATTAACTCATTAAAAGATGAACTGATAGCACTCATATCTCTACAATCAAAATACAAGTGATTGTGTAGTGGTACTATAATCCAGTTTTCATGTAATTCCGACTATCTTATTATATCACTGACTTTGCGTCCCAACGTGATAACAAGTTTGCTATGTGAATAGTTTGCAATATTTGTGAGCATCAACAGCAGTGTGTGGGAGGTGTTATCCCACAATGAACCTCTACGGCTGTCACGTGTGGCTCGTGTACCCCTGGCTGTTGGCATCCCTCGTGCCCCTAGTCTGCCCCCTGGTGTACCCCTTCCCCCGCCAACCTCCCGCCCGGGAGAACCTCACGGCCGTGGTGCTCGTGTCTGATGGTACGGAAGAGTTGGAGGCGGTCTCAGTAGTGGAGCTACTCAGGAGGGCCGGGGTGAGTCCTTCAGTCCACAGGTATCAGGACTATAAGCGGTGGGTCGCCGGCAACATGACTGGTCCTATAACGAGGCAATAGGGGGGTCGAGTCCGTCAAATCTATTTAGCGTCCCCTATCACGGTATACGTGCATTCATCATGGTATGGAAAGGAAAGTAAAGCAGGGGCCTCCTTTTTCAGTAGGCCTAAATCACTATTTAGGCCTATCTACAAAGTGGAACGTCTTTAAATGCTTTTTTTTACATTGATATATAATTAAGTGGAGATGTGTTTATGGGATTGTTTTCCGATTTGTGATTAGGGATGCAAGAATGTTCTGTCCGTGTGATGATTCTACTATTAAAATAATTCTTCCTTTGAATTTTTTTTAGTAAATAAGGCTAGCTAGCTACATAGAAGTTCAATTTTTGTCTAGCTTGCAATTTATTTTTGTTTTTTTATGTTCAATAAATTTTTTACTTTCTGTAATGATTTCCAAATCATTATTAGATATCATTTTACCTCCTAATCTCTCCTCCCCAACTTCCTCCAATGGAATTGTTCCAAAAACACAGAGTGGTATACTGTCTTTGATTAACTAACATGATTAGTTTATTCAGAACGATGAAAATGTAAAGTTATCTACCTATTAAATGTATTATTTTAACAATGTCAACTAATTAGAACGTTGGAGAATATTCAGTGATGATTGAGAGTGAGGGCTTCATAGTTTTAAAGATTGACTAGAATAATATATCTGATGTTTATTCAATTTACCCTCAATTTACTATGTATCTTTGGAAGAATTTGGAAGACGTCTGTGTGTAGATGATACTAAGTCGACGTAGGCCTAGTTTGTGGGTTTGCGAATACATTACCCAGACAGTCATTCGCTTCCATAATTTTTTTCTGTCTTGGTGGTAAAAGTTTTTTCTTATTTTTTTTTTCAAAGTTGAAACATATTTTCACGGCAACGTTATTGCAAATTCTTGTAAGTGAGACTAGACATTACTGTATTAATGAGGGCGAAATAATAGTACGGTAATAGTAATTATTAATTGTTTATTGTTTCTAAGTTTAGAAATGATTTTGTCTCCGCAAGGAGAAAAAGAACTACTTTGCCTCACTAGAGAGACAAAGTAACACTTTATGACTTTACATCCAGGTGAGGTAATATATAATTTGTTTTTCTACCGGGTGACGAATACAGTAGGCCTAGTGGCTTTTTGATAACTTTAGGACGTGAACTCCCTAAGGTCGGGAGAACTTTGTTATATTGGCGGGTTGAGGCTACTTCGATGAAATCGAAATCTAAGTGTTGTCGAATGACGGTTTAGGCAGAGTTACGTTGCAAAAATAAAGTTTTCTTAACACTTTTGCGGTTCCTCATCGAATTTCGCTCCCAGTCCTCAAGGTTACCAGGACTCTAAAGGTGCTGCTATACATCGACGTCACGTCACGTCTTCATTCGCATCCATTCGCATCGATGGATCCGGCGATTCCGGAGGGGGTGCTATACATCGACGTCAAGCATTCGCATTCGCACTGGACGTCACGTCCATTCCGCCAATTCTCACAGATTCCGCGCACGCGGAAGTAAACAAAACAAACATTCGGACAAAATCCACCCTTGCTCTCATTGGTTCCGAAGTTTCCCGATTGCGTACGAAGATACCCGAGGCGAAAGCCGAACGGCCGAATGGACGTTGGTAGCGGCTATACAGCGACGTCGCGTCGCGTCACGTCACGTCCTCATTCGCACCCATTCGCACCGATTCGCACGCGAATGCTCCTCAGAGCATTCGAGTGCGAATGGATGCGAATGAAGACGTGACGCGACGTGACGTGACGTCGATGTATAGCCGGTTCCATTTGAATACACAGGGAGCATTCCATGAGAACGTGGACGCGACGTGACGTGACGTCGATGTATAGCAGCACCTTAACGAATACTCGGGGTCGAGTGTGAGAAACCGCCAAAGTGCTAAAAAGATTTTAACTTTTGGCGTACCTTGACCTACATGACGTCAGTGACGTTATAATGGTGACGTAAGCAACAATTACGTCATCAGCACGACATTTGTTTGACTTCATATTTCGTCATATGACGTCATCAGTCACTTCATTGATGACATCATCTATCTATCTTTTAAGGCGTATTTATGTTAGTCATAGTCAGTCACAGTCAACACAATATGCAATTTCTGTAAATGACTTAATAAATAAATCATCATTGTTGACGTCATCTTGATGACGTTACGTCCTGAAGTCGCCAAAAAGCCATCACTAACTACCCCTCTCCTCCGCGAAACACTTGTAATAGCAATTCTTAATTATTGTTTAAAAGTCTAGTAACTACTTCGTCCCCCTAGGGAGGCGAAGAACTAGTTTTCCTCAATAGTAAGACAAAGTAACTGACTCACAAGGGAGAGAAGTAACACTTTGTTCCCCTATTACAAGGATTAACGTTTAACTTTACATACAGGTGGGGAATAATATAAATTGTTACTTACTTAACATTCTTGTGACTTCTCCTTTACTCTCCCCTCCGCCAGATCCGGACGACGGTGGTTGGTGCGGCGGGCGCGGGACCCGTGACCTGCAAGTACGGCACTGTGCTCACCCCTGACGCCGGCCTGGCCGAGGTTCTCACCCAAGGGTTGTTCGACGCGGTCGTCATCCCGGGGGGCGAGCAAGCCGCCAACTACATGTCCCAGGTACACAACCTTTTACACGTACTACAGTGGACTCTCGCTGACTCGAACCTCGGTAACCCGAAATCCTCGTTATCTCGAATTATTTTCAACTTTCTTTAAAAAGAGGAGAAGGAGGTAAAATAAAACCTTACATAATTTTACTTTTATAATTTACTTTCATAAGTCGAAGAGATACAAAGATTGTCTCTATAACACGAAAATACGTAAGTGAAATTCAATTTGCATTTTACTTCCACAAGTCGAAGTTTACATCTATATATCGATTTTTTCAAAGGATCAACACCACATTACCGGTGTACAGATTACAATGAGTCTGTGACACATCTTCTCTAGACTCTGTAAGTTGAATTTATTTAAGATTACCACTGTTATTCGAATCGAACTATTTTTTTTTTCTTCCCGGGATTTTATTGTTAACAAGAGTCGACTGTAATATGATTCAAGGATGACGGGGCTTCATTTTTCAGGACGTTGAAGTCTCGTCTATAGTAAGAGCGTTGATATTATTTATGATAATGTCTGTGTTAAGAATCTGAGATTATGTTTTGATTATTGAATACTCTGAGATCTTTATACTCAAGTACACTCAAGATTTATCTATCGCGAATATTCAAAACGTATTAGTTCTTTTCAGTCGAATGTGGATCAATTCAAAGTTAAGAACTATACTTTCCCGAATACTTTAGAATGATTTTTTGTCACTGGAGAATAAAGAAGCTCAGTAAAGATTAAATTAGATTATCTTCAAAGAAGAGTCTATAATAAATGGTTTTGTTACAGTCAGAAGAGGTCGGTCAACTGCTTGCGAACCATGAGAAAGGGGACTGCTTTTTTGGAGCTTTGTCTGCAGGTGAACTTATACAAAAATGTTTTTGTTTTGAAGTGTAAATTATGAATAATGTTCACTAACTAAAACTTAGCATGTAGACAAATTGCATAATGAACGACATATACTTTGTATTCGTTTTTAACAAAACTTACAGTTGTAAGAAAATGTTTGATTTTTTCACGTTTCTTGTTGCAAATTTATTTATCAACCTCATTGTTACAGGAGCACCGATAATAGTAATAAACCTACATATCGTGTACAAGTAAATATTTTAAATTACTCAACTTTTTCAGGACCGCTTGTATTGGATGCTCACAATATAAAATATCTGTGTAGGCTGACCTCATCCCCCGAGTACATGGAAAAACTGCATCAGCACTACTCCTACTATAACCACGAGGACACCATTGTTGACGGTGAGCGAGACAGAATAATCGATAGCCTAAGGTTCATTAAAGCTTTTCACCAAGAGTTTTTAATCTGTTTGATTATTTAATTAAATGTATTGTATTTTGGATCATAAAATAAGGTCAATGTAAATAAACTATCATTTTGGAAGTGCTAATGAATATGGGCGATACACCCAAAAATCGTAAACACAGTGAACTTTCCTTTTAGATCTCAAGCCATTTGCTCGGCAAATAAATTTACTTGAGTAATAAATCTGAAAAATATTAGCATATATGAAGGTGTCAAGGCTTGTAATTATTGAATAAGTTTCATTAATCTTACCTGGAATCAAACGGAATAACAAAGTTAACCTCAAAAGTCTCCTTTGTACAGTTTTTAGCGAATTTCCCATAGGGAATAAGCTATTACCGTATGTCTCATGGTAAGACCTAAGCCCGGGACCATGTTACTTTTTCGTTTTTAGGTGCCCAGAGACCAAAAATTATAGTCATTAAAAATTTTATATATACGTATATATGTATATATCTATGTATATATGTATGTGTCCCTAGACACGATAACTCTCGTAAAAATGGTCCGATCGAGACCAAATTTGGTAGAGATGTGTAATCCTATACGTTTATTCGGATGAGTTCGTAAACCAGACATATCGACCTACCGGAAGGGGTAGTTTTGGGGAGTTTTGTACCCCAAAAATGGTTTTTTTGCATTTTTCATATGTAAATTTTAAAAATTTAAAATTTTTATTTTGACCATTGGATTTTGCTAAAAAAAACACACAATTTAGTATTTTGAAGCTTTGCTCTATCTCCATTGGTTACCGAGATATTACAAAGTCTATAAAGACAGTACACTGTATTTTGGAGCTCAAATGTTAATCTTATGGAGAATTGGGATGTGTTAATATTTCACTTATTAACCAATATTTTTGGATGAAACTTGGTATTTAGCTTCATTTGATTGAGATTCATCCATATATGGTAAAAAATCTTGGTTTTTATGCTTATCATGGCAGCAAACCTGCATACTCTTTTCCCATGTTAATCATATGGAGAATAGGCAAACTTCTTTAGCAATGGACAGATATTGATGAAACTTAGTAAATGGCTTCATATGGTCGAAATAATTTTTTTTATGTTAAAAACCTACTTTTAGTGTTCCCCATGGCAGCATACCTGCATAATCTCCCTATATTTATCATAAGGAGAATAGACATTTATTTCCCTATTTATGAGCATGTGATTTTATTTGGTTTACAGTTTTATGTGGTCAAAATTAATGTTACTAATTTGGAAATTCGCTGAGTTCGCAGGTCTGCTGTGACGGGGGTATTTATCATGATATATTCTAATGTGTCACATTGGCTGTATACATTGGTTTTCCGGTTATCCTGTGTCAATCAACCAATATTTTGCAGTGTCCGCGCGGGTGGTGACGGGCCGATATCCTGGCAGAGCTTTCGAGTTTACGTTATCGCTTATCAACCACGTGGCCGACCTCAAGACAGCCAACAAGGTCTCCTACGGCATACTGCCCTACACCATGGTGTAACTGTAACCAGTGATCAAATTAAAATGACAACTTTATAGTCCAACGAATAATTTCCGAATTTCCTTTCTGCACTTCTCCTTTCGCCACTTCAAAGTTCTTCCAAAGATTAAAATATTTCAAAGATGTAGTTGGACGTTCTCGCGCATTTAATCTGGAAATTATTATAAGTAGAAGCACGTAGAAGATTAAAATCAAATGCAACAGAATACTAAAAGAAAATCCACTTTTATCTTATCGCATCTATAAATCAGTGGCAATTTGTTAAGTGTAGAATTTCCATTTTTATTATTTTGGTGTAGTCAACACAAACGAAGTACGTGCCCGATAAGTCCACCCACCTTGTAAGTTGTCCGACTGGCGGCAAATTATTGACTGAAATTCACAGCCGTTTGTCCCCTATTAGCGCGTTGTCGGTGTTGTTGATCTGATAGTGGCGTCGATAGCCGACAGAGTGCTCTGCTTCTGCTGGCCGGTGTTGCCATATTTCACCATAGCCTGAGTGGAGTTTCTTGTTCTCTGATTGCCCCTAATGATACCATCTTGTCTCGTCCGATCGCTGCATCTACTACCGTTAGTTGGCTCTATTAGTTCTCTATAGATCACCACTGAATGATAATGGCTTTGGTGAAGATAGAAACTGTTTCTCAGACAGAAACTAACTTAGGTATTTTTTATTCTCGTCTTGTTCACATATATAACAATTTGCACGAAAGTAATATTTCAGAAATATAGTTCATTTTATGGGACTTGGTCTAGTGATTTTTTTTTTTTTTTTTTAACGTCAATTTGCACATTCTTATGTTGATGAGCTGAACCACGGCCATCTCTAGTACAAGGCCATGTCCTTCGAACTGGCAACGCCGCAACGGTGTCTACCCGTAGTAACGTTCTTTTCACTCGCGCAATTGTTGCCAATGGAACTTGCACGTACTTATTTCCCGTTACTGCACTTTAGAATGAAAGATTTGTAAATATACTTAGTTAGTGGGTCAATTATAACGTAAACAATAGAGCATGTTTTAATTGAATGACAATTTGCAATTAAAATACAATGTTTATTCGACTAACTGCTTATATTCAACTTTCCATTTTTTAAGGCTTATTGAACCATTATTTGTTTGGAATAAATTTAATTGTAATACTACAACTACATACATATGCTTATTTACAAATTATTTAATTGTTTAACCAAATTTTCGTCATTATGGACACAATCTCAGAAACTATTACGGCGTTAAAGCAGGTGGCTATATGTTGTTACGAAAAGAGTCTGTTATTTATTCTTTAATCTAAAGTATGCCTAGTAATTGATATAAATCGTTCGTTCATTACTATACTTTGAATGGAAAACAATCAAACTTTATTTTTTAAGTTAATGATGATGTAAATAAACTCAGATTTAAATTTATTGTATGTTTTAAATTTAAAAGAATCCTGTGAAAAGTTTTCGGTTAAAATATTACATTCTAGTTAAACTAGTTAAATTGGATGTTTTGAATTTTCATTCACTCATGTACTGAGAATTAATTTTCATGAAGATTATAAAAATAATAATGTCTAGATTATTTCAATATGTAAAATATTATGACCATTCCTGCTATGGATTGCTATCAATCGCACACGCTAAACTGTTTAATGCTTCCTTTTTTCATTTATTTTCTGATTAGCAAAATAATCAAAATTACAAAATTTATTCCTTATGTATTAAATTTGGAATTTTGTATAAAAATAGTTTTATGTAACTCACATAACACAAAGTAATAATACATCGCGGCTTTATCCGCTCCGTGCGCGCACCATCAAGTTTGATATAATTTAATCTAGAAATGAAAATACCACTTTTAGCGAGTTATGGCTGCTAATTATAGTAAGTTTGGCTCTTCCTCTAAATTACCATAGAGGCTTAAGCTATACTTTTAAATTAAACATTACAATATGGGCGATTGAAGTTAACGGCGTACAACTTCATCCATTTACTGCAATGCTACTGGCAGAGCGCCGAATACTCCCTGTGCAACGTTGCCACTTTTCGCTCGCCATGGCCTTGTACTAGAGATGGCCGTGGCTGAACACATTGGAGAAAAATTGCAGTTCGTAACATCGTACACATCTGTAGTCTAAGGGCAGCTAATAGTTGCAAAAGCAGTAATTTTCTGGATATAGCTTTACAAATATATTACAATATCTATACTTAATATTAATACGCTAAGGGTTTTTGTAATTAGAACTCCTCCTACAATTCTCAACCAATTTTCAAGTTTTTGGAACAAATATAAAATACAGTAATTGGTAAAACAAATTTTGTATAGAGACTTTTAGCATGAAGCTTACATTATTATGCTAAGAGAGCAAAATAGGAAGGAAGTACTCAGTGTACCCCATTATTGCGTTCCAAGAGCCCTCTACTCACTCTAATGGAAGAAGCCACTAAATATTCCGACCCAGCAGAGCGGAATCACCTCCTCGCCTTCAGACAGATTACCGGAATTGCGAGTACTTGGTTCTGGGGTGTTTGCACACGCCAGTCGTGCGCGGAGGAGCACCTGACACTTCCGGAGTTGGCGGCACTTCCGTCAGCTGGTTCCGGCGCGCGCCCGCCACACGACTCCCGCCACCGCGGGCGGCAGCTGTCTGGAGGCAGGGCGGCGGCGGCAGATGCGGATATCAGATGGAGCAAATCCACACTATAGGATGCTCCACCAACCACCTGCGATTTTGAGCTGATGGGTTTGAGTTGTGCAGCTGCATGTCAATTTTGAGCGAATTTGAGAGTCACTTGCTAACAAAAAAAAAAAGAAGGATTAGTTTTGAACTATTTGGGCTATTTTGGGAGGTGAAAATTTACCGTCTTTTGCTTCGTGTCCATATAAGCACGAGATTTATATGGGACTTGGCGAAGTGACACGGCCGTGCCACAGGATATTTCAGAACCTAAAAATATTTTTCAATTAAGTAGGACTATTTTGATACTTTTGATAGAATGTCTAACATTCTATGCCACGAGCGATGCAGAAGGACCTCTAAATCGATGGAAGATATTGAACACCGGCAGCTGTCCAACGTCTGACGATCATCTGCCTCTGCCGCCCCTCCCACACCCCTCTCCCATCTCATTAGGCAGAACTGGGTCATCCAAACAATAATATCACGTCCAATCTAGGATCCAGCAGCAGTGAAAGTAAGGCTCATTTTTTTACGTCCCTGTTAAATACCTAAAACCGTCCTGGTTTTTATAACGTTCATTTACTTTTTTATGCATGCTCATTGCCCGCAAGGCAGTTGGAATAACGATGTCTAGGATACTCTATTTTATCGTTTGGTTCATTGTAAAAACAAAATATATTTTTAGATAGCAAATAAATATGAGAAATTTAATATTTAAAAAAATTGAGGAGCGATATTACACAGCACCGGGAGCCAGGGTACAGAGGGGTTGCCATGAGTGTACCACTATAATAGCTCTCATGGTCCTGTTTAACTGGACGTCGATCTCTCTAATGTGCACACTATTTAACCACACGGGAGCACAGTACTCAGCAGTTGAATATACCAATGACAGAGCAGTGGTTCGCAGAACTTGTGCGTTAGCTCCCCAAGTGGAGCCAGCAAGGTGATGGACAATGTTAGTCCTGGTTCTCACCTTAGCTGCTGTTTTTTGTAAGTGGCTTTTAAACGTGAGAGACCTAACTAAAGTGACCCCCAGATACTGTGGGTGGTCATTAATTATTGTACTGTAATTAATTATTGTTGCAGTATGAATATGTTTTTATTATTTTCAATACAGAATTAAAAAATAAGTGTTCGTTTCAAAGGAGGATAAACAATTCAGATACAAAAGAGAAACTGTTGAAAACACAATAATAGTAATTATTGTTAGTTTACCAAACCGTTTAAAACACTCGCTCAATCAATTGGTCAGACTAAATCGCAGCGAAACCAAACAAAAAGTCGTTTTTTTATACCGAGGAGTAAAACTTTCAAACATCTACATGTATGTTTTCTTTCACATTTTAATTATCAGTTACAGTGTGAATTATAGCTTTCAAACAAAGACTACAAAATCGAGCATCGCAGCCAAAGGGACCAACTCCCACGGGTGAACGTGTCCGGTGTACGCCGCCGATGCGATACAAGCCAGGCGGGAACATTTCAATATAACGAGGGCCCGGCGGCGGGGATGTTTCTATATATCACAGTTATGTCATGTATCATTACCAGATCGTGTGGCACCAGGGGCGAAGGTTTTCAATCGGGAGAACAAACAAGGAGAAGGTCGTGATGCAGATACGGCCCGAATTGGCGGCGAACCCACAACACCGATCTCGCCACCTACCGCTAGTCGCTGGTAGCCTATTGCTGGGATGGAAAAACTCTATGTAGAAACCTTTCTAGAGTGGGCACAACAAGGGGTCTCCCCCTAGCAGAAATCGTACCAGTAGAGGAAACTGAATTGGCCTATGATGTGTCATATATCATTTTAAACGTATTTTCATGTAGAGCAAAACGCCACAAACCTGCGACCTTAAAAGGTTGAATATATGCCGCCATTAATTACAGTTTGAAATGTCGATAGTATGCTTTAATAAGTTTCACTGCCTGTGGCATTATTTTCTGTTCCTATTGTTCTATTGTTTTTTATTTACTAAACAAGGCGTTCAAAATTAAGTTAAAATAATTCTTGTAAAGGTGCGTTTACACCAGAGGTTAACAACCAAATCTGGTTGACTTTTACTAACTGCTACTTGTACGTGCGCAGTCGAGTGTACGTTGCGGAAACTACCTGAATACGTTTCGCATTGCTTGTCACAACCATTTCTGAGCGAGAAACAATATCTAGTATTCGGTGTTAAACACCGGTCACTTCAGCACTTGTGAAGACCAAGAATCAGGATGATGTTGTGGGAGGAGATTTTTGGCCGTGGAAAGTAGATTTTTTAATTAATAAATGTTATTCATCGACTGCGTTTATAGCCGGCGCGCCAAGCACTTTCAGCGGCTGCGGGTAGAGGCTGTCATCATGTAAAAACTAACCAGGTATAGTTTTTCTATGCTGTCAGTAAAGGGGGTCTCGCGGATTTAAAATGCATCGTGAAGTGCTTCATCACCTGCTCCGCTCTCATTTTCGCCTTTATTTTAAGCCCGATAAATGTGAGACGGGAATTTAATGAAAGAAAAAGACTTGGGCTATTTGATTCGCTTCTCGAACTCACAGTCACGGGCGAAGCAGTGACAGGCAACTTAACAGCTAGTTTACAATAATTACTACATTATCAGCTGATAAAGAACTTTCAGTGATTCCTTTAGCTATACAGTTATCTTGAAAATATAATAAGAACTTGACTTTTATATGATACTTTCTTTTTTGCGTAAACCTGTCTTGGTTCCATATAAAACATATGGAAAATGGAAATAACTCTGATAGCTTTTTCCAGGGGTCGGTCTTGTCGTAAAGTTTGCCAACTTTTTAAAACCTTCAACACACGCAATAAAAAATATCAGTTTATTTCAAAACCGGTGGGAAAAGAAATACCCATATCGAATAAGCCTAAAAACTCCAAAATAGCTCAAACTGGTTTGAACGAACCGACAACAACCTAGAAATCTCAAAATGAATGTGAATCATTACATTAATGATTTTCGCCAAAAACGTTGGTCAGTTTAATGATCAGAATGACATTTTGACAAACCGTCCCAGATATGACGGCGCTGCCCCGCAGCCTCGATCGCTTGTTTGGGGGGGGGGGGAGGAGGAGACCGTACTAATTAGGAAGATGAGATCAGCCCAGCAGCGGCGCGTCTGATCCCACACTAAGATCTGATCCATCTACATTGTCTTGGATTATTTACTGAATTTATTTCATCCAAAAAAGTCTTGGCCTTTTGTCTTTAACGTTTCGATATACCATTGTTAATACAGTATGAAATGATATATTTGTTGTTTAGGATTGGTTTAGTTTTTATGCCGTTTCTGGTTCCCATGAACTCGAATGGCAATCGTTTCTTTTATATGAATAATTGATTGATAAATGTAAAAAAACCTGAAATAAGTTTTGAGTTTTGGATAAACAATTTGAAGTCAATTTAGTTTGGTTTTAAAAGTTTTAATACGTTGATTTATCGAACATTAACTTTTTACATTCAATCTACTAAATCATTTTCTTATAGTAGAACTGTTGACTCTGTATACGTTTTATAGTCACACAAAAATGTTAACATGAATGCGCAAATATATAGACTAATAAAAATTTTAACTACGCAATGCCTTATAAATACAGTAATCCCAAATAGAATTTGCAAAAATCAACAAAAAAAATCTCACTTAGCCAGTTAAATAAATTAACAAAATTTAGGCTTTGAAAATGGTTTAACAAGAAAAAATCGTGACAAGACTGAAAACAATTTTTTTTTAACATAAGATGTACAGGCAATACAGCCCATAAGAGGTACATAAGAGGTACAGGCAATAGGCCCTACCACCTTTTAAAATTGGGTTTCATCATTAAAATCTCTTTATAGGTCGAAATTATCATTTTCGTTCGGCTTGCAATACATTTTTTATTGTATTGAGACAAAGACAAATCGATATAATATAATAGCTTAGGCTACCCGACATGCTTCGCAATGCCAATTTGAGACATTTTTTGCTTTTCAGGTAAGCTCGTTCCCTTCGCTCTCTCCTTTTCAGGTTTAGCTCGTTGCTACGCTAACTCGCCTCAAATCTGTGATATCGTATAGTTTTATTTTTTATTATTATTTTTTTTATTACCAATCTTCCCTCAATAATTTAAACTAGTCTTATTGTTGCTCGAAATCGAGCAATTCATTTTCATTCAATACAAAAATAACTTTTAGTTATAAATCAACGACATCCGACCCATATCACCACGTATTTACAGCTGTATATTAACAGATGTTTGAAATGTTCAACCGAAACCCAATGTTGCTCTAATGAGAAATTTCTAATTTAATTTGTGTATATCGCCCTTATTTTATGTCCGAATTTCATAAATTTTTTAGCGGAAACAACTACCGACTAAGCCCTATTTAAGTTTAATGGCACAAAAAAACCTGAATATTGGTTGAAAATTGTATGAGGAGTTCTCAACACAAAAACCCTTATCGTATTTAATAAGTATACCATAGTCTACTTGTTGCTCGGAATAGAGCAATTATTTATTTTTATACAAAACAAAAGTTACATTTATTAGTTCTATAAATCAACGAGATCCGACCAATCCAATATTGTGAATATCAGTAATCACCAAAAACCATAATACGTGTTTCCAGGTGTACATTAACAGATGTTTAAATGCTCAACCCCATCCCGATATGTTTTCTAATAGAAAATTTTCAAATTTAATTTGTTATGACTCTTTGTTGTTCAGCTATTATGTTGATTAGCCTACTTAAGCTTTCATAGTTTGTAGTTTTGTATAGTTTGGTATAAGTACTGATTAGGCTACTTACCCACAATCCCGTAGCTGTCAGACTAAAAAATACCCCCGTCGCAGCAGACCTGCGTACTCAGCGAATTTCCAATGGAATTTTGGTATATTTTCTATTTCCCCATAAAATCCATGGGGTTGAGAGTATGTAGGTTTGCCGCCATATGGGTTTTGTTGGTAAATATAAGTTAAACCCTACCTAGTGATTGTACATACCAAATTTTATAAGGCTATGGTGTTCTTTTTATTTTCCCCATAAACCCTATAGGGGTGAGTACGTAGGTTTGCCGCCATATGGGTTTTCTAAGCAAATACAAGTCAAACGCTTCCTAATGAATGTACATACCAAATTTTATCAAGATATGTCAATAAATAAGCAAGTTAGAAGGTTTTGTTGATTTCCCATAAGAATAAAATGAAAAACATACTTTTTGGATTTTCTCCATAGCCATTTAAGCTAGGCAAAAAATTCAAAATACTAGATTGTTTGTTTTTTTAAGCTCTTTTAAATGGTTTAAGTTAAAATTGTTAAATTTTCTAAATAAAAGTAAAAAAAGCCAAATACCCATTTTTAACCCTTTTGAAACCCCATAAAACCCCGTTCCCATGGTCCAATCATTCTGGTTCGCGAACTCAACCTAGTAGACGCTGGCTTACACACCTGTACCAAATTTCATCAAAATCGGAGGTTCCGTTCAAAAGTTATCGTGGTCACGGACACATAGATATATATATATAGAAGTAGATAGTATCATGTTACTTCTAGGACACTTTTGGAGCCAATCAAAAATCAAACAAATTTCATAGTTTTTCAATACAATTATGCAATATTTTTGCCACTTTTTGGCCAATTTTCAGCTTTTGTCAAATTGTCTTAAAAATATGCAATTTTAATGAAATTTTTAGCAAATATGCCTAAAATTTTCTACAAAATAAAATTTTTTTAAAAACAAGTAAAATTATCACATTTTATAAGTATTTTTTCAATAAAATTAATAGTCGACTTTTCATAAGGTAATTTAAAATTTTAATAGTATTTTTTCAATAAAATTTGAATTTTTTTAAAACAAGTAAAATTAAGGTTTAGTATCAATAATATTGTAATAATTATTCAAATTTAACTAAAGCAGTTTCTTTATCATCAAAAGTCTTAATATCAGTGACAATTAAATGTAAATCTTTTTTATTTAATTCTTTAATTGATTTATCATCAATTACATTAGTAAATCTTTTTGGTAAATGTACTTTACATTTTTCTAATTCAACAATAATTGTATATCCATATTTATCTTTAATTCTTTCAAATTTTTCAATTTTATATTTTTTATTTAAATTTAAACTTTTTAATGGTTTATATTCTTTAAATCTTAATTCTCCAACATTATTAATTTCTTCTAGCAGATCCATTTATATAGGAAAAAATATCACAAACCTGTTTGTGATAGATATGTTAAAAAGTCATTATCATAATTAGGTTTTATACAAAAATCCATATTTAAGTATTTAAAAATCATAGGTAATAATTTTTTGTATGATATATTACTTTTCTTAAAACATAAATATTTATTAAAAAATAGTGTAATTTTTTCTTTATCTTCATTATTCAATTCAAAATCAATATTGTATATTTTGTTTAAAAATTGATAGTAAAATATCCAATTTGTACAATTCCTTTGTTTTAAAAATAATTTTATATTCTTAGGTGTTATTTCAAAATGATTGGAAATACATAAAATATATAATTCATTAATTAATTGTTGTGTTTTATATGGTTGAAAATGGTTAAATTCTCTTAAAATATGTTTAAGATGTTTATTCTTATTACTTTTTCTCTTAATCTTTTTTTTCATAAATAATTCTTTTACATATATTACATCCTACACAATTTCCAATAATAGTAAAATTAGTTTGATTATGACATCTATAACACATATCCATTTATTTAAAAAAATTATACATAAATGAATGAACCAATTCATTGTCACAAATGTAAGAAAAAAACTAAAAATATTAATCCACAAATTGTTGAAATGAAAAATGGATTATATAGAATTGCTACTAAATGTTCAATTTGTAAAACAAATAAAAGTAAAATTTTGAAAAAAGAAGTTAAACCTATAATTAAAAAAGAATTAACTAAAAATGAACAAATAATTGAAGCAAATGAAATTCATGCTCCAATTAGAAAGAAATTTCTAAAAAGAAAAATAATTACATTAGGTATTGATGATTTATGGGCAGCAGATTTAATTATAATGAAAAATTATGAAAAAGAAAATGATGGTTATAAATATATGTTAAATGTGATAGATACTTTCTCAAAATATGTTTGGTCAAAACCATTAAAGAAAAAAGATGGAAAAACAGTTTCTAGAGCATTTGAAGAAATAATTAAGGATGCAATTAAAATTAATCATAAATCACCTAATCTTTTACATACAGATAAAGGATTAGAATTTATCAATAAAGAATTTAAAGAAATATTAAATAAATATAATATTAAATTGTATCATACAGAAAATGAAGAAAAATCAAGTATAATAGAAAGGTATAATAGAACACAAAATGAAAAAATGAAAATACAGTTTGAAATTAATAAAAATTATAGATGGATAAATATTTTACCAAAAATTGTTAAAGAATATAATAACTCATATCATTCAACAATTAAAATGAAACCAATTGAAGTAAATAAAAATAATGAAAAGGATTTATTAGATACTGTTTTTAAATATAAACCACCAAAAATAATAACCAAATCAAAATTTAAAATAAATGATAGAGTTAGAATTGGAAATAAAAAATCAACATTTTCTAATAAATATAAAAATAATTGGTCTAGAGAAATATTTATAATTTCTAAAATTAATAATACAAATCCAGTTACTTATAGTATAAAAGATCAAAATAATGAAGATATTATTGGAAATTTTTATGAATATGAATTGAAAAAAACCAATTTGTAAATTTTATTTTATATAAATGGAAAAGATATGTTTAAGGTGTAAATTATATAAAGATATATCTAAATTTTATAAAGACAAAAATACTAAAGATGGGTTATATTATTATTGTAAAGAATGTAAGGATGTGTATTATAAAAAATTATATGATAGTATTAAAGTTATTGAATTAAATGAAAAACAATGTCATAAATGTAAAGAAATTAAAGATATTTCAAATTTTAATAATTATCATTATAGTAAAGATAGAAAAAATACAATTTGTATACAATGTATTAGAGAAATGTTTTTTAAACCACAATTTTGTGAATGTGGAAGAAATATTAAATGGACTAATAATTATTTAAGACATTTAGAAACTAAAATTCATGACAAAAATATAACAAAACTAGAAAATTTAAAAATATGATAAAAAAATGAAGACAAAATTTTACTTGTTTTAAAAAAATTCAAATTTTATTTAAAAAATATGATTTAAACTATAAATTACCTAGTAAAAAGTGGAAATACTTCTTATATTTTTAAGAGTTTTATTTCTAAGTAAAAATTATTTTTAATAAATAAAGAATTTCACCCCTAATAAATGGAACGAACAAATAAAAATATTAATTGTCCTTATTGTAATAAAAATATATTATATAAAAATTATGATAGACATTATAATTCAACTAAACATTTACTAAATAAACAAAAATATGATAATAAAATATTTGAATTAAAACATTGGTGTAAAAATAATAATATATATAATTATAAAAATAAAACTTTAGATGAATTAACAAATATTAAAGAAACATTTGATCTTACAAATTATTCATTATTTAATATAGTAAAATTAAATGAAATTGCAAAAAAATTATCTGTCAGAAATTATGAAAAATTATCTAGAGATGAACTAATTAAAAGATTAAACAAAATTAAAGAAAATCCAAATAATTTAGAATATAGATCATTTAAATATATTCAAAATTTAGCAATTAAAAATAGTATTAAAATTGTTAATAAAACTAGAAAAGAATTGATTGGATTATTAAATGATTATTTTAAAAATAGACCAATTCCAAAAGAAAATATAATAAATATTCAAGAAGCTTCGTCATTAAAAGGATATTTTCAAGATTATATTTTAACAAATTCAAATGATGATTTAGATATTAATGATTATTTAGAAACTCAAAGAAATGAAATAAAAAAATTGATAGAAAAACAAAAATTTAAAAATATTAAAGGACAGATGGCTTTAGAATGTGAATATGAAAGAAAATTAATAAATGGTGAAATTCAAAATAGTAATATGTATTTTTGCATAAAAAGTTCAGATATTTTAAATATAGATGATTTTATTGATTTTTTTTTTTTTGTTTTTTTTGAGGGAGAGGCGGAAAAATGCATTACGCACACAGGTGGCCAGCCTGTAGTGTGGGGCTCCCCTAAAAACGGGTTTACCCACTAAAAAACCTCCTCTACTCTTTAGGAATCTAACCTGGAATTGTTTGTCACATTACGTCAGGCTAGGCCTAAATTTGGCTTACGCCCGTGGGGCTCGCTCCTTATCCAGCCGCTCGATCAAGGGATCTGGGCCACTTCGCGGTCCAGATCGGTTTTCTTTTCCAGGAGTATGCCCCGGACGAACTGTGACAAACAATCCCAGTTGCCCTCATCCTCCATAATCTTTTGGCAGACCGTGTCCACCGAAAAAACACCGAGTTTTCTTGTGGCCTCCAGGCGGGGCCTTTCCCAACGCGAACAGCGGAAGAAGGTGTGTTCCGCGTCATCGGGAACGCCCGGGCAGTAGATGCAATCCGGTGAACCGGTCTTGCCAATCCGGTTCAGGTACGACTTGAAATAGCCGTGACCTGTCAGGAACTGCGTGAGGAAGTAGTCCACCTCGCCATGCCGCCTTTCTACCCATGGTTGGACCTGCTCGATGAGTCGCGCAGTCCATCGTCCTCGGGTGTCGTGCTCCCAGCTGTGTTGCCACTGCTGGAAGGTTCGGGAGCGCTCTTCTGTTCTTGCCGTGTTCTTGCCGATCTCGCCTTGTCTCTGATAAATCGCTTTCCTCTCCCCTGCCAAGAGCTTGACAGGGATGACTCCGGCGACCACCAGGACGGCAGGCTCGGACACTGTCCGGTAGGCGGAACACACCCGAAGCGCAGCTTGACGCTGAACCCGGGCGAGTCGCAACCTGTAGCACTCCTTATCTAGAGCGCCTGCCCACACCTCTGCCCCGTAAAGGAGCACGGACTGGACCGCGGACATCAACAGACGTCTTCTGCTGGATCGGGGACCCCCGACATTGGCCATCAGCCTACTAAGGTAAGTGACTACCTTAGCGGCCTTGTCCGCCGTACGGAAGATCTGATCCCTCCAGCTTAACTTGGTGTCCACCATAACCCCAAGGTATTTGGCGGCACGAGTTGATGTGACCACCTCCCTTCCCACTCGGAGTGGCACGACGGTGTCGATCCTCTTCTTCGTGAGGATCACAATCTCCGTCTTACTGAGAGCAAGCGAGAGACCGTGATCTGACATCCAGGTGTTGACCACACGCATGACTCGGTTCAACTTTAGTTGGGCCAGCTCAACGTTGCGTGCAGCTATGAGAGCTGCGACGTCATCGGCGTACCCAACCAAAGTGGTTTCCTCAGGCATCTCGGACCTCAGGAGGCTGTCATAGGCAACGTTCCAGAGATCCGGGCCGAGTATTGAACCTTGTGCGGCACCAGAAGTGACTTCCACCGTCCGCGTTCCGTCCCTCGTGTCATAAATCAGGCTTCGAGAGCGTAGATAATCCTCGATGAGCCGCAACAGATATGCAGGAATACGAAAGGTGTTTCGAAGCGCATCCAACATATCGACCCACCTCGCCGAGTTGAAGGCATTCTTGACATCAAGCGTAACAAGAAGCACTACTCGGCGGGAGAAATGGTTGTGGCTCTCGGCTCTCTCCACAGCTCTCTGAACTTCGGTGACAGCGTCGATCGTTGACCGTCCCTTTCTGAAGCCGTACTGACGGGGGCATAAGTCCCCGGCAGCTTCCACGGCAGAAGTCAGGCGGGAACGGATCAGCTTCTCGAACAGCTTTCCAGCCGTGTCCAACATGCAGAGAGGCCTGTGGGACGACGGCAGCTCGGGATCACCTTTGCCCTTGCTGATCAGTACAAGCCTGGCTGTTTTCCAGGGAGCCGGAAACACCCCTTCTACTAAACATGCATTGTACATTCTCAACAACAAGTCAGCGTTGATTGAAAATACTTTCTTTAAAGCCTCACTGGGAATCCCGTCCGGGCCAGGAGCCTTGTTGCTCTTCAGGGAGAGAACGGAGGTTTCCAGCTCCTCGA
Organism: Neoaliturus tenellus; assembly: GCA_030545055.2. Lineage (NCBI taxonomy): Eukaryota > Metazoa > Arthropoda > Insecta > Hemiptera > Cicadellidae > Neoaliturus > Neoaliturus tenellus. The sequence goes on from CM061533.1 coordinate 265,498,857, forward strand.
AGGTGAAGAGTGGAATGTCCTCTACCCGTCCGAAGTCAACCGGCGGTCGCTGTGGATGTTCAGGAAACAACGCAGCGACGATCCTCCCCATGGTGGCGCCCTCCATGATGGAAGGTGGAGATCGGGCGCCGAGTTTCTGTGTTACAAGTTTGTAACCCAGGCCCCACGGGTCGGAGTCAACGTCGTCACGAAGTCTCCTCCAGCTATTCGCCTTGCTCCTGTTGATCGCCTGGCGGAGAGATTTTCTCGCAGCTTTATAGGCCTCCGACTTACGAACTCTGTCTGCGGGAATTCTCGCTCTTGTGGCGGCTCGTCTAGTTCTTAAACATGTTCTTCTGAGTTCCGCAATCTCTTCAGTCCACCAGTAAACGGGTTGTTTGTCGCGTCGGGGTTTCCTTCGCGGCATAGACTGGTCGCAGGCCGAGACGATCAGTTCCATCGTGGATGTTACTAGTGCCTCGGCCCCAGCCTCACCAGGATTCCCCTGCGCTCCCCGAGAGATGACTTCGGTGAACTTGACCACGTCCAGTTTGTTGGTGTTCCACCGGCGTGGCCCTTCCCGAGATGCGGAAACTCGACGATTTGCCTGATCATGCAGGTCAAAAACGACGTATTGGTGGTCGCTACCCGTGTAGTCCTCCACAACCCTCCAGCCAGAGATCCTCGGAAGGAGCGACTCAGACGCAAAGGTGACGTCGGGGATCGTGCCTCTCTGCCCGGGGCGCCGAAAAGTAGGTGTGTCGCCCTGGTTAAGGACGACAAGACCGGCCCTGGCGATGAAATCCAGGATGTATTTCCCCCGGGAGCTGGTAGAGGGCATTCCCCACTCGACGGCCCTGGCGTTGAGATCGCCACCAATGACGACATGCCCGGTGGTGCCGAGAACGCACTCCTCTAGACTATCTATCTTGTCGCGGAAGTCCTGGACGGCCTCGTTGGGGGTGAGGTAGCAACTGAAGATAGTCACGTCCCTACACCGAACCCAGACGAATCCTCGGCCGCGCCCGTGACTCCGCACCAAGACATCCTGCGTATTACGTGCCCAAAATGCAGCAGTACCGAGGCTGTCGGAGATCCAAATGTTTGGGTCTCTGTCCCGATACTGTTCGCTGATAAGGAGCGCGTCAGCACCAAGTTCTCGGGCGAGCTGATCTAGAAGGTTATCAGCTCCCCAGGATCTGTGAAGGTTGGCCTGTAGGATGCGAATTACCGTCCGCTGCCTTTTGCCTGTTCAAGTGCGGCTCTGAAGGCACCGCACTGACCAGACCCGGGTAAGTGACCGAGGGCACTGGAGCCTGAATCCTTGCAGAGGAAGCAGGAGGGGCTCGAGGAACATTCCTTACGTTTGTGGCCCTGGCTTCCACACTGGAAGCAGTTGGCACTCCTGTCGGGCCCTTTACAGTTTCGGGAGGAGTGGCCGAAACCGAGACAGCGGAAGCATCTCGAAACTACCACCCTCCGTTTGAGCCTGCAACTGACCCAACCGACTCTAAGGTGCTGAAGGCTAAGCAGCTTATTAGCGTGCTTTTCGCCCATCTCAGCGACAGCCATCCGGAGTTGACTTCGGTTTGGCTTTGTCAGCCATACCCTCACTCCGTCAGCCGGTATCTCCGGGAGTGCCACCTGGATCGCACGGGTCACCTCATCTTCGGTGGAGAGGGCATCAAGGTCCCGAATCTCGACCGAACACTTCGGTTCTAGGGCCTTGATGGAGCCTTTGTCCCCAAGTGCAGTCTTGAGACAATGATTTTATTGATGATCAATTTAAGAAATTAATAGTTAGAGAACAACTAAATCAACCATCAAAAGGCTCTGGTTGGTCATTAAAAAGATGTGTTGAACTAAATCTAAAATTATCTAAAAATAATTCATTAAATGCTGGATCATATATAGAATTACCAAATGAAATTAAGAATAAAAAATGTTGTGTAAATTTTAAAAATAAAGATGAATATTGTTTTATTTATGCAATTAGATGTGCTATTGATAAACCAAATGAACATGCTGAAAGAGTTAAACAATATCAAAAATATATAAATGATGATATTTTTAAAGGTTTTGATTATCCAATATCATTGAAAGATATTAAATTATTTGAAAAAAGATCATTTGATTCTAAATATAACTATCCATCAATGTCAATAAATATTTATAGAATTGATGAAGATGAAAAAATAGTGCCATTACAAATATCTGAACATTATAATTCAAAACTAGAAATTGATTTATTATATTATAAAATTGGTAATAATTCTCATTATATATTGATTACTGATTTAAGTAAGTTAGTATCTAAGCAATTAACACAAAAAAATAAAAATAAAAAATATATTTGTAGAAGATGTTTGACTCATTTCTACAAAAATAAAGACTTGAATAATCATTTAGAGATATGTAAATCATTAGAACCTTGTAGACCTATAATGCCATTTAAAGGTCAAACTGTAAGTTTTAAAAATTATTATAAAAAGTTTGAACATCCATATGTAATTTATATGGATTTTGAAAGTATATTAGAAAAGATTGATAATTGTAAAAATAATCCAAATTGCTCATATACAAATAAAATTCAAAAACATAAACCATATGGATTTACAATCTATTTAGTATCTAGAGTAACTAATAAAATGTATAAACCTATTTGTTATAGAGCAAAAAATGAAGAGGAATTAATAAATGTACCAAATAAATTATTTGAATATTTAGATGAAATTTCAAAATATATAGCTAAAAAATATAATTCAAAAAATAAAAAGCCTATGAATTTAACTAATGAAGAAGAAATTAATTATCAGAAAACAAATATTTGTCATATTTGTGAAAATAGTGGTTTTGATTATGATAAAAGAATAAAAGTAAGAGATCATTGTCATTTAACAGGAAAATTTAGAGGTGCTGCACATTTAAATTGTAATTTAAATCTAAAATTTCCTCAAAATATTCCTATATTCTGTCATAATAGTTCAAATTATGATACACATTTGTTTATAAAAGAATTAGCTAAAAAATATGGTAAAATTGATTTGTTAGCTAATACAGATGAAAAATATATAAACTATTCAGTAAATTCTGGTTATGGTTATGAATTTGAAGGTGATAAACCTAGAAAATTTATAAAATTCTCATTTGTAGATACATTTAGATTTATGGCTACATCAATTGAAAAATTAGCTAAAAATCTTAAAGAATTTAAGCATATAAATAAATTTATAAAAGGAAATGATATATTTGAATATGATAATGAAACATTAAAAATATTAACTTCTAAAGGTGTATTTCCATATGAATTTATTGATAATGTTGAAAAATTAAACTATGATAAAATATTAGAAAAAGATCAATTTTATAGTTGTTTAACTAATGAAAATATAAGTGATGATGATTATAAACATTATATAAAAGTTTGGAATAAATTAAAAGTAAAAACATTAGGTAATTATTCAGATTTATATAATATTCAGGATGTATTATTATTAGCTGATATATTTGAACATTTTAGATCTGTTTGTTTGAAAAATTATCAATTAGATCCAGCACATTATCTAACATCACCATCATTAGCTTGGGATTCTATGTTAAAATTAACAAAAATTAAACTAGAATTAATAAGTGATTATAATATGTATTTAATGATTGAAAAAGGTATTAGAGGTGGTATTTCACAATGTATAACTAGATATTGTAAAGCAAACAATAAATATACAAAAAATTATGATAAAACAAAACCTGAAAATTATATGTTATATATAGATGCAAATAATCTATATGGATGGGCTCTAAGTCAAAAATTACCTTATAAAGATATAACATGGATGAATCCTAATACATATACATTAAATGAATGGGAAGAAACAATATTAGAATTAGATGAAAATGCTGAATATGGATATATATTAGATGTTGATTTAGAATATCCTATTGAATTACATGATGATCATAAAGATTTACCATTAGCACCTGAACATTATAATAATAAACTTTGCACAACATTATTTGATAAAAAAGATTATGTTATTCATTCAAGAAACTTAAAATATTATCTACAAAAAGGATTAAAATTAAAGAAAGTTAATAGAGTTATAGCATTTGATCAAGATGATTATATGAAAAAATATATTGAATTAAATACCAAATTTAGATCCAAATCAACATCAGATTTTGAAAAAGACTTTTTTAAATTGATGAATAATAGTGTTTTTGGAAAAACTATGGAAAATGTTAGAAATAGATGTGATATTAAATTAGGTGACGAAAAGTTTTCATTAAAACAAGCAAAAAAACCTAATTTTAAAACATTTAGTATATTTGATAAAGACTGTATTGCTTCACATATGATAAAAGAAAAGGTTAAGTTTGATAAACCAATCTATATAGGATTTTCAGTACTTGATTTATCAAAATTACATATGTATCAATTTTATTATGAAAAATTAAAGAAGTTTGATCCAAATATAAGGTTATTATATATGGACACAGACAGTTATTTTATAGAGTTTAAAAAGGATCCATATAAAATTATTAAAGAAAATATTAATGAATTTGATACAAGTGATTATAAGAAAGAACATGAATGCTATAGTGAAAAGAATAAAAAAATAATTGGTAAATTTAAAGATGAGTTAAATGGTGAAATATTAGAAGAATATTGTGGTTTAAGATCAAAATTATATAGTTATGAATTTAATAATAAAAATCCTGTAAAATGTAAAGGAATTAAGAAAAGTGTTGTTGATAAAACATTACATATGGATGATTTTAAGAAATGTTTATTTGATGATCAAGAACAATATAGAGAAATGACTTGTATTAGAAGTTTTAAACATGAACTATATACAATTACAATAAATAAATTAGCTTTAAGTAATAGAGATGACAAAAGATTTATTTGTGAAAATAAAATTGATACATTACCTTGGGGGTATAAAAAAAATTATAAATAAATGGAAATTTTAATTGTTCCAAAAGAATTAATAAATAATGATTTTGATATAAAATTATATTTATTTAAAACTGAAATATCAAATAAATTTTTAATATATCTTTTTAAATATAAAAATTATTTTGTATATCATTATAAGTTTAATTTTATAATAGAACCATTTATAAATATAATAAAAAATTATGTTAAAGAAAGTTTTAAAGAAAATGATCAAAATTATATTAATAATTTATAACCATATGATATTGAATTTATACTATAATTTATGTATATTTTTAAATATTTTCTTTAATAAATTTAAATATATTTAATAATTTATTATTAAATTTTTATGTTTAATTATTTGTTTTGATTCTTTCATTTAAAATATTTATTAATCTATTTTTAAATTTTTTGATTCTTTTTTAATTTTAAAATTAATAAATATAAACAAAATTTTTTTAATAAAAATAGTATGTTTTTCATTATATGATAGGGGGGACAGATCGCCTCCCCTAAAAATATCTATAAATTTTACTTTATTATCATTATAAGTAAGACCCGTCTTTAAGACGGGTCTCAAATTTGTATATAATTTATTATCTTTATAAATATCTTTTGAATGTTTAAGGAGGGTAACGTTTTGTTACCCTTAAGTTTTTATTGTATAATAAGGTTACCTCCTTTAAAATTTTTTAAAATAAATATTATAATTTATGTGGGACCCATTTTGGGTCCTACCTAATTTTAATAAGTTTTGTACGTTTTTCATTATATGATAGGGGGGACAAATTGTCCCCTCTAAAAAATCTATGAATTTTAATTTATCACCATCTATATTTATCCTTATTGTTTATCTACCTTTCTTTGATTTTAAAATTAATGAATATAAACCAGATTCATTAATAAATATTGTTTTATTATCTATTTTATTGACGCCCTGTTTTAGGGCATCTGAAAACATGTTTGTACATCAATTTCTAGGGTGTCTTAATTTGTGACACCTATAATTTTTATGTAAATTAATTTATCATCATTATGTAAGTGTAACTGTTGGTTACACTTGATATTTTTTAAGTTTTATATATTTTTCTTTTACATTATCAATTAAAACTTTTCTAGAATTTTTATATTTTAAAATATTACAAATATCTTTTTTTTTAAACCAAGGATTATTTTGTTTACTAAATACAATTAATTTATTATTAAATATAAAATTATTGTAATTAAATCAATTGTTTTATTATTTATGTAGACAAATTTTATATTACAAATTTTGTTTTAATCTTAAATATACAATACTTTTAATATTTTCATTATTTATTAGATTTCCATCACTATCTTGAATAGATATTACAATATTTTGAATTTTATTTATATTTTTTAAAGGAATATAATCAATTTCATTTGGTTTTTCACTAATTTTTGATCCATATTCAACATTTGGATAAAATGAATATATAATTTCTGATTCTTTATGTAAATGTGAATGATCTTTATGATTTTCAAAACTAGGATCAACTAAATTACAATGTATTTCAATAACATCAAAAGGTCTAATTTTTGGTAGTTTTATTCCTTTTGTTAATACATTTGGTTCAATTATTTTATTATTTAACCCTAATAAATCAATTATAATTGTTGTAACTATAATTTTAACAGGAGATTTTATTATAATATATGGTCCATCATTTTTCAGTATAAAATCATTTTCATCAAATTTATTAATTTTCTTTTTAAATTCTATTAAACTCATTAATAAAAATATTTTTTATTTCTTCAATTGTATAATTTCCCTTTATTTATATCAAAATATTGATCTATAATTTTATCATCTTCATCTTTAATAGAATATCCATAACAGTTTTTTATAATCATTTGGTATATTTGATATAAAATTATCTGAATAAAATCCACTTAAACAATACTATATTTTCCATCTAAATGTATTGGATGTTCTAATCTTAATTCTAGTTTGGATGAATGACCAATTATTTTAAATAATTTCATCTTATTTAAATGGAGAAATTTTTAGAAAAAAAGGATAATATAAAATTAGAATCATATGATAAAAATAATAAAAATGATCAACCTATTAGATTATTTAATTATAGGAACAAGTGGATCTGGTAAAACTACATTATTATTAAATTTTATTTACAAAAGATTAATTCCATATTCAAATTTATATATTTTTAGTAAATCATTAGAACAACCATCTTATAAATTATTACAAAAAGATTTAAAAATATACAATCAAATATTAATAAACAAATTTCTCATTTTTCATGTGATGATGTGATTCCACTAAATGAATGTAAACCAAATTCATTAGTAGTTTTTGATGATTGTATTTTAGAAAAACAAGATAAAATTAAAGAATATTTTTATAATGGGTAGACATAAAAATATATCATGTATTTATTTATCACAATGTTATTCAAAAGTTGATATGCAATTAATTAGAAATAATTTAAATATGTTATGCATTTTTAAACAAAATGAATATTATATGAAAAAAATATATAATAATTTTGTTGGATCAGATATGAAATTTGATAAATTTAAAACTATTTGTAATGATTGTTGGAAAGAAGACTATGGATTTTTAACTATTAATTTATTGAAAAAATCAAATGATGGAAAATATATGAAAAATTTTTCTGATATTAAATAATGATAATGGCTTGTTGTATATTTGAGTCAATAATTGATAGAATATTTATTTTATTAGTATTATTTATTTCATTAGTATTTATATATTTAATGAAAATTACAGAAATAAAGTAAAATAAATTGTGTTTAACATGATTTGTATTTGTGTTAACATGATTTATGTTTATGTTAACATGATTTGTGTTTGTGTTAACATGATTTATGTTTTGTGTTAATATGATTTGTGTTTGTGTTAACATGATTTGTTTTTGTGTTAACATGATTTGTGTTTATGTTAACATGATTTGTGTTGAACCTAAATTTTTCTTTGTAATAAATGGATAAGATATCTGTTAATGAAGCTAAAAAATAGATGATATTGAGAAAAAATTAATAAAAGAATTTAAAAATCAAATTAAAATTGAAGATAATTATGAAAAAATTAAACAAAAAGCATATGAACCTATAACATCAGCGATTGGTAAAGTTGAAAATAAAATTGGTGAAGTCTTAAATGAAAATAAAAACCTAATGGAATTGGTACCTGTTGTTAATAATTTTGCTAATATATCAATACCAGAAACTGAAGAATTAAATTTACCTTCAAGTACTCCATTTAGACCAATCAGACAGCCAATAATTCAAGAAGAATCGACATTTATTGACCCAAACTTAATTTCACCTCAAACATTAGATAAAATTATTGGTCCATTAGCACAAAAATATTTACCAAGAACAAAAGATGATAAATTTGGTTTATATTGGAATAAACATAAAAAATCATTTATGATTGGTGATAAAATAACTGTAATTGATAATGATGATTTAATAATTGATGATAAAAAATATAATGGAACACATGGATTATGGAGATTGTTAACTTATGAAAAGAAACCAGATAATAATTTATATACACAAGATGATTTTAAATAATTATTCAAAGATTTTATGGGAAACTAATTCAATTTATAAAAATAATGATCCAAATAGTAAAAAACCAAAATCTAGTAAAGGTGATAAATATATTAATTTAATTAAACATATTTGGGAATTAAAAGGGGAAATTGAAGGTTCAGGAATCAGACAATATACAGAAAATAAAATTGAATATAGATTTATAGATGATTTAAATAAATTAGATAATATTATTAATTATATATATGCACAAGAAAAAGCTGGTAATAATAATTTTTTAAATGAAAGAAAGCAATTAAAGACTTTATATCAAATAAATTAGATGAATTAATTGAAAAACCTGAAGGAATTAAGTATTTAAAAAGAATTTTGGCAAATATTTCATCACCATTATTAAAAGATGGATCAGGTATTTTAAATGATGTTATAAATAATTTAACCTTTTGAATTACATGTACCTGGTTATCAATATCTAGGGCCTGGAACTAAATTAAATAAAAGAGTAAAAAGAGGTGATCCTGGAATAAATGATTTAGATAAAGCTGCTAAAGAACATGATTTATTTTATAGAGATCATAAAGATACAAAATCTAGAAATGAAATAGCTGATAAAATTTTACAAGATAAAGCATGGGATATAGTAACATCAAATGATTCATGGAATTGGTGAAAGATTAATTGCATTACCAACATCAGGTGCTATGTGATGAAAAGAAAATTTGGTATGGGTTTAGAAGTAGGATTAAAATTTTAATAAAATTTTTCATTAATTATGTTAATCTATGTTATAAAAAATCTATAAATTTTTTCTTAATAAATGGAAAAGAATTAAATATAAACTTGACAGATAATCAAAAATCAAAAATAAAATTAGCATTTAAAATAAAAGATCAGTTATAATTCAATTTAATATTGATCAATTTAACGAACATGGAAAAGATATTATATTATTATCTAAAAGACAATCAATAAACTAAATAAACATAAAAATTAAATAAAGGATTAAGATTTGAATTTTCATATAATCAATTAAAAGAAATAAAAATGGTGGATTACTAAAAGAAATTTTAGATTTTGCTGATAATATACCTATAGTTAAAAATTATACACCAAATGTTAGAAAAAAGAGCAAAAGTAGTGAAAGAATCTATAATTCCTAAATTTAGAAATTTTGTTGATTGGTTAGATCATGAATTAAAAAATGTAGAAGGATCTGGTTTAGATAAAAAAACATTAAAATATATGAAACAAAATTATAAAAAAATTTTGAACCACTAACATTAGGTGAATTAGAAAAATTGTGTAAAAATATAAAATATTTTAGAGGTGTATTTATGAGAGATATATTACCTAATAAAGTTAATAAATTTGAATGTGGAATTATAAATTTAGATTCATTTGATGGAAATGGAACTCATTGGGTTTGTTATTATAAAAAAGATAAAATTAAATATTATTTTGATTCATATGGAAATATAGTTAATAAACCACCAATAGAATTAGTTAAATATCTAGGAAAAGATAATATATTTTATAATGATAATCAAATTCAGAATTATAATGATCCACCAATTTGTGGTCATTTATGTATTTTTATATTAAATGAATTAAATAATAATAAAAAATTTGATAATATAATAAATAAATTAATCCTTAATAAATATGGATTCACAAAATATATTTGATCTGTTTGGAAGACAGAAAAAGCATCCAATTAATATTAAAGAAGATTATATAAATTCTAAATTAAATATATTTTTTAATAATTTTAGTAAAAGTTTTAAAAGTCATGTAAAAAAGACTGAAAATCTAGTAAATGCTATTGGTTTATCAAAAAATTATATAAGTATTAATGGTAAAAGAATTGTTAATGTTAAACCAAGTATAAATAAATATGATGTTGTAATAAAATCAGAATTAGAGGAAGTTTTAGATTCAATTATTAAAATTGGTAATGATCATTCAGAAACTAAAAAGGATTTAAATAAAATTACAGACTTTTTAATTAATATTGGAAAATATGTTGAAAATTTAGAAGAAAAATTAGAAAAAGAACTAAAATTTCTATTTGATGGAGTCAATGAATCCATAAAAGAATTAAATGCTGAAATAATACTAATTAAAGATGATATAGATAAATTACAATAATTATTTTATATAAATGGAGTTGATTTATTGTCTTAAATGTAAACAAAAAACTAATTCTAAAGATATTCAGATAATAAAATTGAAAAATATAAATGTAATTAAATCAAAATGTTGTATTTGTAATTCAAAGAAAAGTTGTTTTACAAAATTTTCTCCCTAATAAATGGCTCTATACAGTTCATTTGATTTATTCATTATCAGAAACCAAAATCAATTAAACAAAGATGATTGGGATGATATTTCTGAAAAATATGAGTTGAGTATTAATATGATGAGATTGTTTCAAAATAAATTAAATTGGCAAAAATATGCTCAACATCAAAATTTAACTATAGATTTTATTACTGAATTCATAAATTATCAATTAAAAGATTATATTGATTTGATTTGTAAATATCAAGATTTAACTGAATATTTCATTCATGATTATGCATTTACATTAAATTGGGAATTAATTTTAGAACATCAAAAAATATCAGCAAAATTTATACTTGATCATGCTACTGAAATTGAATATTTTAAAAGTAAAAATGAAATTGATACATAAAAATTATAAAATTTACATCATAAAATTATAAAAATTTTACTTGTTTTAAAAAAGCTTTTGATTTAAAAAATTTATCCTTAATAAATGGCTGATTACAAAAAATATGTAAATGATATTGAAAGAGCTGAATACAAAAATTTCTATCCATTATCTAAATTACATTTAAATGAACCTAATAAAAAAACTGAATTTAATATAGATTTTGGAGATGGATTTTGTACTTCTAAATTTCAATTTTATATATCTGGTAAATTGACTAAATCTGATGGAAATGCATATGATAATGGTGCTAATATAAAATTAATTGATAATTTTGTTCCATTTTTATTTTCAAAAATTGAAGTTAGAAAACATAATAAATTGATTGATGAAATTGAATATCCTGGTCTATTAAGTACAATTAAAGGTACTATAACTTATTCAAAATCAGAAATAAATCAAATAAATAATGGTTTTGAATCAAATTTTAAAAATAAATTTGAAGCAATTGGTAATTTATCTCATTTTGGATTAGGATTTTTTGAAAATGTAAATATTCCAATATACAAAGGAGGTTTTAATATAACATTTATTAGATCAGAAGATAATGATGCAATTTTTAGATGGAAAACTAAAAAGGCTGATGGATCTTATGATAATGCTACATTACCAACTGAAGGTAAAATAACAATTGATGAATTTTTTATTAGAGTTCCTATAATTGAATACAAAACAACAAGTAAAATTCAATTAATTAATGAACTAAGCAAATTTGAAAAAGTAAATTTTCATTTTAATCATTGGCAATGCATTGAACAAAAAAATATTACAGGAAAGAATTTAAGTGTTGATATAACAAATATCTATAGAAATATTTATAATCCAAAATTTATTATAATTGGATTTCAAAAATCAAGAACAAATGATCAGTTATTTGATACTTCTAAATTTGATAGTATGTATGTAAAAAATATAAGAGTAAAACTAAATGGTCATTATTACCCTGATGAATTGGAAAATTTTGATATAAACAATGAAAAATTTAGAATTATGTATGAAATGTATCAAGATTACAAAAAAGTTTATTATATTAGTAGTAAAATGTATTATAGTCCAACAGAATTTCTAGATAATAGACCAATTTATGTAATTGATACTACAAAAAATCCAACAAATATTTCAAGTTCAAAAAATGATATTATTATTAATGCAGATTTTGATTATGATATAGTAGCTACTAGTAAAACAAATTGTTATATTATTATTGTATCTGAAAAATTACTTGAATATAATATAATCAAAAATGATATTACTGAAATTAATTAGAATGAATTATTACTATTTTAGTCAAATTTTATTGAAAAAATACTATTAAAATTTTAAATTACCTTATGAAAAGTCGACTATTAATTTTATTGAAAAAATACTTATAAAATGTGATAATTTTACTTGTTTTTAAAAAAATTTTATTTTGTAGAAAATTTAGGCATATTTGTTAAAAATTTCATTAAAATTGCATATTTTTTAAGACAATTTGACAAAAGCTGAAAATTGGCCAAAAAGTGGCAAAAATATTGCATAATTGTATTAAAAAACTGTGAAATTTGTTTGATTTTTGATTGTCTCCAAAAGTGTCCTAGAAGTAACATGATACTATCTACTTATAGATATATATAGATATAGATATATATATATATATATATATATATATATATATATATATATATATATATATATATATATATACATATATATCAATTTGAACGAACGGTGTTTTTGGCTTCTAGGGACCTCAAAACGAAAAAGTATCATGGTCCCGGGCTTAGGTCTTACCATGACTACTACCGTAATAGCGTATTCCCTATAGGGAAATTCGCTAAAAACGAATTGTTATTAGAAATTTTGAAAAATGAACTGCATACAAGCCAATAAATTCTTTTGTAGCTGTTATGTGAAACTCATAAAGATTTTAAAATAAATAAATATAATAATAATATAGATAACATACATTGTAGACCCCTATATATACACAAATTTGAAGAAAAATTAAAAGTTCTTATAATTATCTTTTAGGCGTTTTAAACTATCGATTCAAAATGTCAGAATTAGTTAATTCCAATACAGACGTACGGCCGACAAAATTATCTCTTGATCGAAGAACGGTCAGAACGGAGCTTTTCATTAGCGTTATCTGCCATCCCAAACGAGGGCGCCGAGACAGCCGCGAAGAGCCACCAGGCAGCGCAGCGGGGACGTATCACTTTACCAATCCGACCCTGCAAGAAGAATCAATTACAGGGCTTAAGCCTTTAAAAGCGGCCCGTCATTGATAAAACGTCGCCCAGGTCTTTATCAGCTGAAAGCGACTGCACAAAAACAGTCCAGCTCTGCCGCCTTTGATCTTTTACCATCAAGCAGCATTTTAAGCAATTAAAACTGCACATTTCAAGTCAATTTAGACGTGGGCGTACGTGTTTGGGGCAGTAAGTCAGAACTGAAGAAATCACCGGTTCTGCACTCCAGTTTATCGATGGGAAAGTTTAATTGGACAAGATTGTTTTTTCGGGACCAATATTAATGTAATTATTATTTTTCTTTTAAGAAGCTTGGAAGTACAGTTCTATAATAAAAATGGATGTGTTGATGTGTTAAAAATAAAACAGTTCTACCGACACAAACTAGATCCAGCTGGCGTTGGTTCTATCGTTCTATAACTGTTCTAAGCCCGCATGAAACATATGTTGTCATTTATGTACTGTTTATGTTGTCAAAATGTGTTTCTGCAGCATTGTGAAACCAACTGAATACGGTAATTATACAACATCGATTGCAGCGCATCTAGCGCGTCATCATCGTATGTGAACCTTATAAATCAAAGAAATTTATTGGATTAGATGAGAATTCTATTATTGTATAAAGTGGATAAAATAACGAAACTCAGTTTGCTGCAAGCTATAAAACTGATTGAAAGGGAAGTGGCAAGACATAAAGGGTCTAATGAGAAATGAAATATGAGCGTGTGGAAACGGCGTTAAGTCAAATATTGAGTGCTCTGCTAAGGAAGTCTGTTTCGCGCATGTTAAATCGCCCTTTTACACATAGGCTACAACAAAGTAAATCTTATATAGGTAGGCTAACTCCTATAAAACCCCCCATGTTGAGCCTTTGTCCTTATAGTAACCAGCCCTTCGTTTACAGTAACCCATTTGAAATTCACGTTACATTTGACTTAAACTTATAACACACCCGACGTTTATGGTAACTAATCTCATCCTTAAAAATTACTGGATTAAAAACACGCAAAATATGTTTTTACCAAACAATAAATAAAATTAGATGCTTTTTGATCAAAATCTGCTGTGTATAAAGTTCGTCGTGACCAATTAGAGATCGATATTAGAAATTAGTTACCAGGGAAACAAGGGTAAAGTAGAAGAGTAGCAAGAAAGCAAGGGGAGACGAAAGAATAAAATGGAGACTATCATACAATTTACTGTTGTCATGTGTTTATTGCTCATGAAGTATAATGTTTTAAATTCAGTGGTGAGTGACGACTCGACGACGCAACCACAAAAATAATGGAAAATATTGACAGGAAGTGAGGAGAGCCATTGTCGTGCCGAAGAAGGAGGGGTCGATCTTTCGGAGTCTGAGGTAATTGAAGAGCAGAGTTGTGACCACAAAAGATCCACGAGGTATTGTCGTCCAGGGACCACCGGCACTGGCCTGGTAGGTGACCCAGACGTCTCAACGATAGAGACGTAAACAGCGCTGTGTCTCATCTGCCACCACTTGAATAATGGCACAGCTTCTTTATGTTGAGAATAATAGGGCGTTTCTGTGATATTTACAGTAAATAAGTAGTGGAGAAACGCGGGAGCTGGCTCAGTTCAAGGTCACCTGAGCGATGACGTCATCGAGGTCAATGACCCCACCGATGACGTCATCGATGACGTCATCGATGACACAATCGATGACGTCATCACCAATTACGTCATTCTGTGACGTCACACTTATGACGTTGCAGAAATGACGTGGCGATGACGTCATCACCCCTTACGTCACCAAGATGACGTCATCGATGTCACAAAGGTCAAGGTCACGCTGAAACCTAAAATTTTTAGGCACTTTTGCTGTTTCTCGCACTACGCTCCGAGTTTTAGTCAGGTTACCGTGACCTTGACGACTTGGAGCGAAATTAGACGAGAAACAGCAAAAGTGCCGAAGAAACTCAAAGTTTGCAACGTGACTCTGCCTAAACTGTCATGTGACACCGCTCGAGTGACCTTGAACCGATACAACTCCCGCGTTTAATCATTACTGTAACCGCGATGCGCACCCTACGACAGACACCGAGCGACTGACTGTCCGGCCCTGCGCACTCTAGGTATATTGACTCGAGAGACTAAGACTCTAAATTGTCAGGAATGGGAGTAACTAACTGAACTTTGCAAGGAAAAGTCATTTCTTCCAATATTCTAAACAAATCTTCATCAGTAAAACTTACATTAGTCTGTTTGGTATAAAACTTAGGGTGTCCGCGCAACAGTTTGCGCCACTTAGCCAAAGTCGAAACCCTCTTAACTTTGAGCGGTGGACAGTGAGCAACTAATAAAGCCTTAACACGGCTAAGTTTCTTACCTAAAGTGTCCTGCGACATGGCTTTACCTCACAAAAGTCCGCACAATACTGAGAGACTGCTTGTAGCGCATGAGTCAAGGGAAAAGAGGTGGGGGAAACAGCAGGAGTGGGGGAAGGTCACAGTGGTGGGGGAAGGTGAGGTGGTACGCTGGAGTATCGCATCACTTCACCATGAGCTGTCCTACAGTCAACACACTGTTCTCTTGGCTCGAGTTGGCACTAGAAGAAACATTTCTGTACAGCTTAGGCTGTGAGAGCCGAGGAAGCAAAGTCAAAGTGGAAATTGTGTTAAACTCCAAGATGAAGAGTCTCCTAAATAAACTAATTGTATCCCTGCAATCCCCTATAACTTTAGAGAAATACCACTTCATTAAGCGACACCTTATACTTTGGCAAAACGAAGTGGAAATGGAAAAGATTACAGTAAAATTAATTTAACTTAAAACTTGGCCTGGACACTCATGGCGATACTACGTGGCGTGCAAACGCCACCCTAAACATTACAAGTTAGGTTATTAAGCACCTCTGGTACGATAACCGATGTGCTAGAGTTAAAGTGTGATGACCTTGAGTCAAAACACTGAAATACTACAAGTCGATATCGTCCCAGAGTTAAAGTGTAGTGACCCACATTCAGAACTTGTAAGATTACTTCCATATAGAGAGCTAGAGAACAGCGAGACGCACCGCATGGAAGCCGGAGACATACTGGCGAAGTGGTGTTGTGCAGCCTAGGGACCCAGTTGTGGTGGGGGTATAGCCAACACTTAGAGTACAAGTGTTGTGGGTGACCTTGACCCACTTAACTTACCTGACCCCCCCCCCCTCCCGACAAAAAGTGCGAGCCCCCCCCCCGACAAAAAGTGCGGACCCCCCCCCCCGACAAAATGTGCGGACCCCCCCCCCCACCCCCACCCCCTCCCCCACCCCTGATATCCTGGGCGTGGCAGCCCCGGTGGGGATATAAGGGGGCCCGGCCAGAGCCGGCTCGCAGTCCGCTCCCGCGCGTTGAACGTGAACGATCGGGACGGACCGCCATAGGCATCACTAAACATTGAATGGCGCCTTCAGTGTTTAGCGAAGTCTACTCTAACTTTAAGACTTGTATTAGTTGTAAGATATTGCGCTTGCGTTTGGGTATTGCGAATTGTTTTATATGAGAGTGTTTTACTTGTACCCTATGTCTCCTGTGTGTCTTTTATCCTTTGTGTCTTGTTTGTTATATGTGTTTAATGTGTATGTGCTTGTTCCAGCATTGACTACGTTAAGTTCAATTGTGTGTTGTAAGTGTGTTATATGTTTCTAAAATGTATACGCTTGTTTTAGCAATCCCCCCTTGAGCTTTTTTAATGCTCAAAGTAAATTGTAACGTCAGGGAACGGGAGTAGGCCCCCGTGTAAAGCCACTTTTAATAATTGGTAGGCTCCTGCCAGGCATGCAAAAGGTTGCGGATGGCATTTGGGAGCATGTCCGTTTGTACGCTGGCAAGCAAAAGGTTGTGGCGGCCTCTGCACTCGGACCGAGGACGTAAGCCACTAGGGTGTCCTCAGTATGTTTCCCTTCTGGAAACTCAAAATTATGTAAATGAATCTTTGTTAGCTATTTGTGTTTTTAGTCCCCAAGGCCCCCGAACATTCGTGGTCCGCCATGGATGTACGGGGGCCGAAATTTTTTAATGTCCGTGTGGCCTTGACCCACAGACTTGTAAAAATTGAATGCATTGCTAAATTAAAAATATTAAAGATAGGTTACGGGAGTAGGCCCTCGTGTAAAGCCTATTTTAATTATCGGTAGGCTCCTGCCAGGCATGCAAAAGGTTGCGGATGGCATTTGGGAGCATGTCCGTTTGTACGCTGGCATGCAAAAGGTTGCGGTGGCCTCTGCACTCGGACGAGGACGTAAGCCACTAGGGTGTCCTCAGTTTGTTTCCTCCTGGAAACTCAAAATTATGTAAATGAATCTTTGTTAGCTACTGAAAAGACAATGTAGTAAATGTTTACAAGTCTTGCGTGGTGAAGGGTACACGACATTGGATGTTGCCTTGTTGTCATAGTTGGGTCTCTTCGGAGGCTACAGCGATGACAACCCAAGTGCCCCACACCCCCATAGGGGGTGTGGGGCTTAATTTTTTTAAATTTTTTTCATGACCTTGACCTAAATAAGTAAAAGTTTTTAAAATCTTTAACAGTCCGGTCTTATCAACACGGTAAATAAATTAAGGTCTTTTAAAAATCGAACAGTTAGGTATTAGTAACACACAAAGTTGGAGTTGTCTATAGTTGGGTCTTTTAGGAGGTTTTAGCGATGTCAACACAAAGGCTCCAAGTGGGGTTTATTTTGTTAAATTACCCCCCCCCCCCCGACAAAAATGGCGAGCCCCCCCCCCAACAAAAAATGGCGAGCCCCCCCCAACAAAAAATGGCGAGCCCCCCCCCCCTAATATCCTGGGCGTGGTCGCCCGGCGGCGATATAAGGCGGTCAGGTTGCACGCACTTCTCATTCACGCTCCAGCTTTCGTTGGAAGTGGCTGTCCAAGAGCTCATTCTTAAGAAGACCGGTGACCAAAAATGTCTCGTCGTATACCTTATAAACCTTCGTACTATAATCTGATTGATATTAATAGTATTACAGACAATGAGAAGAAATTGTATAAAAAATTTTGTTGTTTACTTGACAGAACGCGAAAACTACCGCCAAATACTTTCACCTACAAGCTACCTCTGATAGACAAGGATGATGTAAGCAAACTAACATCAATTCAACTGAAATTGGTGGAAGAAAAAATTCTTGTTTGTGTGAGAGAAGTGTTTCATAATGAATATTCAAAAAGATTGGCTTTTGACTTTATTAAGGAACATGCAGGACGTGAAACAAAACAGTATCCAGGATTATATTATTTATATCTTTTTGAGAATGGAGCAAGTGTAACGGTAGAAATAAGCATCAAACTAATGTAAGTCTCCCAACCAAGTGTTAAACTAGGACTTGAACTTGGACTTGATTGAGGTTTTGTAGAACAGAGCGGGGGATAGATCACTTTGCGGCAATGGACTAGCATGCTGCTTAGTGGTTTATCCCCCGCTCAAAGGGTATCTTTACACGACCTTGACCCGCATAAATGCATAGTTTGTGGGAGTATAACAAGGGCAAACCAATTGGATGGATACACCACTTCTATACCATGGCTCCATCGCAACAGAATTCTTTCTATTCTGGAGGTAATACTGGTGATATTTTACCTTTGTAAGAAATTAAAACAAAAAAAAATGTGAGCGGGGGATAGAGCACTTTGTAGTAATTGATGCTGCTTAGTGCTCTATCCCCGCTGAAAATAATAATTCCAAATGACCTTGACCCACATAAACTTGCTCGAACAGACATCTTTGAAAAAACTTGTACAAAGTAGCGGATTTAAAGCAAACATCATTGGTTTATCAAGCCTGTTGAAGAATGTATTGAAAATGGGTGTTTAAAAGCCAAATCTACTACATGATTGATAAACCGGATGTATATGACGTCACCTTCCCCCACCCTTCAACCTCGGGTATAAAGGGACCCGGTTGAGCGCGCTGCTCATTATTGCGTGGACATTCACCGAGTGCACACTCAAAGCCAAACTGTAAAAAATGGCTCTTTGCGATATTTGTGGTGAGTTTTTCCAAGACGAAGATATCTCTGTTTTACACCGAGAATTGCATCATGAAGAGGACAGAAAAGAAGAGATTGTTGTAAGTGAAGAAGACTTGGATGCGATTGATCGGTTATTGGAAAACTACCAGAAGCAGATGGACGACTGTAATAACTATCTACAGTTACACCGAGAATTGCATCGTGAAGAGGATAGAAAAGAAGAGATTGTAGTAAGTGAAGAAGACTTGGATGCGATTGATCGGTTTTTTGAAAAACCTCAGAAGCAGAAGGAGGACTGGGCTAGCTATTTACAGTTAATGCAAAGAAGAAGACCAAGTGTTATTCAATTTGCCGGAGCTGGACCATCTACAGCTGGAGGATTTATTGAAGAGGAAATTGAAGAAAAAGTGGAAGATGTAAAACAACTGCGTACCCAAGAAGAGGATATGGAAGAAGAGGATACAGAAGAAGTGGAAGATATAAGACAACTGCGCACCACAGCCTTGCCAGGACCAGTTGTAACTCATTTCAAAGTTAATAATGTGCAATTAGAATTGGAAAACTTTATAACCCAAGCTAAAAATCTAGTTGTAAAAACATTGACGGAAGAATTGGCAAGATTGAACTTTATTAAATTTGGATTGGTGTTGGAGGCTATGTTTACTAATACCGATGGTGAAAACTCACCGAGAGCATTCATTGCTAAAAACCGAACCCTTACAACCACATCTGATATTAACGAAATTCTAGAAGAATGTTTGAATGAACTGCTAATGAAACTCCAAGAACACGAAGGAAGAGGATCTGGCTGGACGCTATCATCGATTGAAGGTATGGATGTGAGGGTTCACAAGCATGGATATGGTATGAGAGGTAGCAGCTTTATCCCTCTACCAAAGGCAATCCGAGATACCAAATCATGTATCAATGTGAAAAATGAGGACAATGAATGTTTCCGGTATGCAATGTTAGCAAAATACGTGGGACATAATGCTATTAGACCTAGCATAGCATACGAAGCTGTTCAACACCGCTATAACTTTCGAGGAATGTCGTATCCTGTGAGTCTTGATCAAATTACTAAATTTGAGAAACAAAATCCAGGTGTTTCTGTTAACGTGTTCGGCTTAGATGATTCAAACAATGTGTATCCACTACGAGTAGTAAAAGTAGAGCAAAGTAACCATACCGATTTATTATTGATAACCAAAGGTGAGATTTCACATTATGTTTATATTAAAAACTTTGAATCTTTGGTTGTACGACAAGTGTCAAAACAAAATCGTAAGATAACAATATGCAAGAGATGCTTTTGTTTTACATGCAAGGAATTAAGACGTGGAGGATTGGAATGGTTGTTGGAACACCAGCGGCTTTGTAATAAAAACTATGAAGTGAAGATTAGCCTGCCACCACCATCTAGAGCATGTGTCCAGTTTAAGAAGACAGTTCACCAATACAGGATTCCACTAGTTATCTACGCTGATTTCGAATCCACGTTAGTACCACAGGAGCTTCCAGATGGTGAGGTGACTAGAAGAACCAAATATCAATTGCATCAACCTAACAGTTTTTGCTTATTGGTGAAATCCACTTTGCCTGAAGAACAGTTGCAAGAGTATGGCTTAACATCCACTCCAATACTCTACCGTGGGGAAGAAGCCGCTAAGTATTTTGTAGACCAGTTGTATGACATTGCTGAAAAGGTGCAACGCTTATTCGGTAATGTTTTACCTATGGAACCTTTGAACCAAAATCAACAAGAAGAATACAATTTGGCAACAAGATGTTATTTATGCAAGAAGAGCTTCAGTGAAGAAAATCAAAAAGTAAGAGATCACGATCACCTGACAGGGTTATACAGAGGAGCTGCTTGTAATTCATGCAATATAAATTACAAACTGCCAAACTTTATCCCAGTCGTGTTACACAATCTTAGCGGCTATGACTCCCACTTCATTATCCCAGAGTTAGGACGAGATGATGGAAAAATCGAAGTATTAGCTGAAACATTGGAGAAGTACATCAGTTTCTCAAAAACAGTAGGTAAAATTAAACTTCGCTTCGTAGACTCTTATAGATTTATGTCATCTAGTCTGAGCAAATTGTCTGAGAACCTAAGAAGAGAAGATCTAAAAGAAACCAGCAAAATTGTACCTGAAGATAAATTGGACTTAGTAATGCGTAAAGGAGTGTTCCCCTATGATTACATAACTTCTGCAGAAAAATTTGAAGAAACCAGTCTGCCACCGATTGAAGCCTTCAATAGCAAGTTAAATGAAAGTGCAATCACCGTTGAAGACTACAATCATGCTTGTAATGTTTGGAACCAACTAAACATTCAAACCTTAGGGGAATATTCCGACTTTTACATAAAATTGGACGTAACTCTGCTGTGCGATGTGATGGAAGAATTTCGAAACACCTGCTTCTCCGCCTATGGACTGGACCCTCTACACTCGTACACATCTCCAGGATTAGCATGGCAAGCTATGCTAAAGTCAACCAACTGTCGATTGGAGCTTCTAACAGATATTGATATGGTGCTCATGATAGAATCTGGTGTACGGGGCGGTTTGACACAAGCTGTAACACGTCATGTCAAAGCTAACAACAAGTACATCCCAGGCTTCGACGAGAGACAACCATCGGTCTACCTTGGGTACTTTGACGCAAACAACCTTTATGGTTGGGCAATGTCAAATCCGCTTCCCTACGCTGACTTCAAATGGATCGACCCGGCCACCATCGGTGATATCTCACAGATTCCAAAGAATGGTCCAAAAGGCTATATTTTGGACTGTGATTTCGAATATCCGGAGCACCTTCATGACCATCACTACGACTTGCCTCTCCTAGCCAAGACTGAAGTTTCACCGACAGGAAGATGGCCAAAATTGATGATGACGTTGGAGAATAAAGATCGGTATGTGGCTCACTACTGGGTAGTTCAACAAGCTCTTAAATTGGGTCTACGTGTAGTGAGAATTCATAGAGCAATTGAATTCACCCAGTCTTGTTGGTTGAAACCATATATTGATTCCAACACTACAAGAAGAGCAGCAGCAACATCAGCATTTGAAAAGGACTTTTACAAATTGATGAACAACGCCATCTTCGGGAAGACCTTAGAAAACAAAAGAAAACACAAGATTGTAAAATTAGTAAGTGATCCTAAGAAATTAGAAAAATTAGTGCAAAAACCAAATTTTGGAACATCCATGATTATAAACGAAGATCTAGTTGCCGTCAGTATGAAGAAAACAACAATAGTGATGGATCGTCCGTTATACATTGGAATGTCGATTTTGGATATAAGTAAAACTCTGATGTATGATTTCCATTACAACAAAATGGTTAAACACTACGGAAGAGACAACATTGGAGTTGCATACATGGATACCGACGCGTTTATCTACTGGATAAAGACTTTGGACATGTATGAAGACCTAAGGAGTTTCCCATACAAAGACGATTTTGACTTCTCTGACTATCCGAAAAACCATCCGAATTACAATGAAAAGAATAAAAAAGTAATCGGAAAATTTAAAGATGAAGCAAATGGAATGCCTTTGGAGGAAATAGTTGCGCTAATGTCCAAACTATATTCCTTCAAGATGTATAAGGAAAATGACATACCGACAGTGAAGAAAGCTAAAGGAGTCAAAACATCATACTTGAAGAAACATGTGACATTTGACCATTACAAGACCTGTTTGTTTGAAGATTCTACAATGTCTGCAACGTTCAACACTATCAGAAGCTTTAAATATGAGGTCTACAGTGTCACTGAAGTTAAAAGAGCACTATCAGCTCGAGATGATAAAAGGCATATTATGCCGGATAAAATTCACACTCTTCCTTTTGGCCACTACTCTCTAAACCCTATCGACTAATAACCTATTCTTCGTCCTTCTACAACTTCGACCTTATTCCTTTCTCCTTCCGTAAAAAAAATGGGGAACACGGCAAGTCAAACGCCGTGTTCCCCATTTTTTACACAAGTTTGGATGACCTTGACCTATATAAATGATGTGAATATTTAAGACAACATTCATTGTGATTATACATGTGATACATGAAACATTCAAACCTGCAATATGAAGAACTTGAAGCAAGAAATTGTCAACGAGCTTCATAAACCTGCAAGAAGAAAGTTTCCGCGAAGAAATACAGTGATAAAAGGAATAAATGATTTATATCAAGCGGATTTAATCGAAATGATTCCTTATAGTAAACAAAATAGAGGATTTAAATACATATTGACTATTATTAATTGTTTTTCAAAAATGGCAGATGCTTTACCACTAAAAGATAAAAGTGGCAAAAGTGTTACAAAAGCAATGGAAACAGCTATACAAAGAGACAAACATACTATAAAACATTTACAAACTGATGATGGAAAAGAATATTTTAATAAGGAATTTGCAAATTTAATGAAAAAACACAACATTAACCATTACTCAACCAATTCAGAGGTAAAAGCATCAATAATTGAAAGATTCAACAGAACTTTAAAAGGTGCGATGTATAAGATGTTTTCTAACAGAGGATTGCACGTATGGATTGATATGTTACCAAAACTTATAAGCGATTACAATAACAAGTTTCATAGAACTATCGGTATGAAACCAAGCCAGGTGACTAATAAAAATGAAAAACTTGTATTAAAACGTATAAAAATGAATACTAAACCAAGAATTGAAAAACTAAAGCCTAAAAGGTTTAATGTTGGTGATAAAGTGCGAATAAGCAAATACAAAGGTGTATTCAGTAAAAGATATCTTCCAAACTGGACAAATGAGGTATTTACTGTATTTAAGGTGCAACCTACAATACCAGAAACTTACATTTTAAAAGATAATAAAGGACAATTGCTGGAAGGAGGGTTTTATGGACATGAAATGTTAAAATCAACAGTAGGTGATGTATATTTAGTCGAAAAGGTGTTGCAACGAAAAAAGGATAAGGTTAAAGTACGATGGTTAGGATTTAATAAGACGGAAGATTCTTGGATACCTAAAAAGGATCTAATATAATGATAGAGCATCATTTTGGGTTGAACCATTACAAAGGATGGAGATAATACCGCAAAAAGACAATTTTACTATTAACAATATAGATGAACTCACAGTGGATGGTTCTCAATTCAATACTGGGAAACACGGTGTTTTGTTACCAAACACGGTGCGTTGTCTGGTTACCGGTCCTTCCAATTGTGGAAAAACAAGTGTAGTATTCAATTTGATTACAAATCCTAAAGGATTACGTTTTAATAATTTATATGTATTTTCAAAGTCACTACAACAACCAAAATATCAGTTATTGGAACAAATACTCAATAATGTGCCTGAAGTTAAATATTTTAAATTCAACGCGAGCGAGAGTGTCATGCAACCGCAAGAGGCTAAACCATTCTCAGTATTCATATTTGACGATGTATCTTGTGAAAATCAAAATACAATAAGAAATTACTTCGCCATGGGTCGACATAACAACATAGATAGCATTTATATTGGTCAAACTTACAGCAAAATACCAAAACAGCTCATTAGAGACAATGCAAACATGTTAATTGTATTTAAACAGGATGAAACTAACCTAAAACACATATATTATGACCATGTAAGTGCGGATATGCCATTTGAACGATTTAAAGAGTTGTGTGGAAAGGCTTGGGCTGAAAAGTACGGGTTTTTAACAATTATGAAGGAACAACCGCTAAACAATGGTCGATACAGGATAGGATTTGATAAATTTATACTAATACACTGATCATGATGTAAAACATTCATTGTTGTACAACACGTCTTGCTACAAACATGGTTAACCAAGAAAAGTTAATAAAGGAAATAAAATCACTTAGTGATTCTATTCGAGATAAAAACAGAGCATTAAAATTAGGTATTAGCGAAAGGGAGAAATTTCTTGAATCTACTTTTAAACCTATTACTGAACCCTTGAAACAATTAAACAAAAAATTTGCTAAACCTGTTTTGGAAGGAGATGCAATTGCACCTATTACAAAGTTTGAAAGAGAAAATGTAAAATCAGAAGATTTTAGTGATGAAGACCTGGAATCCTCTACATATAGTGGTTTTACCGGTGGAGAACCCGAAAGAGAGCTAGAATCACCAGACTATAGTGGTATAAGAGAATTATATGAAGTAAAAGCTAAAAGAGGACATGAAGATGTATCAACTGCTAGTGAAGAGGAAAAAAAAGAAGAAGCAAGGGAAGGTCCGTCAAACATAAGCTTGTTGGGTGAAAATATTCATAACAAAGGACCTTTAGGAAGGAAATACATGATAAAAATGTTAGCTGGAATAAATCCTAATAAAAACTACCATAGTTATGGAGTAAGATTAACAGAAGAAGGTTTAATGGTTGGTAATAGCCCGGTAAACATTGATGAAGATGATAATATTATTGTTGGTAATCAAAGATATAAGGGCACAAGAGGATTATTTGAATTATTATTTGAAAAAAAGCCTTTAGAATTGTTAGTTAAAAAAGAAGACATGGAAGCATATAAACAGATTTTGGAACACACCAATGCATACAGGAGGAAGTATTTAGCTGACCAACCAGTTTTTAGATCTAGGTCTTTAAAATATAGAGAATTTGTATCCAAGTTAATACCAACAACGAGAAGACAACCAATGCCGATAATGCCAAGAAAACCTGCAAAACGAAGGTTTGTGTCATCCACTTTGGATATAAGTGCTCCAGAACCAAGAAAAAGAAACAAATCTGTTACAGGTACAGGTTTAATGAAGAAACTATATAACACAAATGTGATTTATTACAATAATATCAATAAATTGGTGGATAGAATGAAACTAATACATGAAGCTAAAGAAGCGGGTCATACTGGATTGGAAAACGAATGGGTGGCTTTAGTGGATGAACTCCGAAACCGTGGGGTAATCTCATAAAAATGCGTTACTCCCTAGATTACTATTCAGTTGCACCATGAGTGTCGACAAGTTCGGACGTTACTCCTCGGATGGGTTGTATTACGCAAATAATTTAAAAAGAGGTGCTGGTTTACCACAAACACCTGATGGGGATTATGATATAACTAATAAAAGGTTAAAAAACATAAAAGATCCCACAGATGAAAACGATGCAATAAATTTAAAAGTATTAAAAGAAAAGATATCACCAACATTAAGACTACAGAAAAACACATATGACGCAGGTAATCATAGAATTGTCAATGTTGGTAAGCCAAATCAAAACGCTGATGCAATAAACAAAGGTTATTTATCATCAGAATTAAAAAATACGTTAAAATTCAATGGAAAAACGTATACTGCTGAAAATAAACGTATATCCAACGTAGATGACCCTAAAGATGCAAAAGACAGCGTAAATAGACGCTATTTACATTCATTAATACCTGAAAAGACAAAAGATGGTTTTTCTTTTTATAAATTTGTTATTAACGATATAGGTTATCCGAAAAATGAAAATGATGCTGTAAATTTAAAATATATAAAAGATCATTGTATTACACGTGATGTAGGAGTTATTGATTGTCTAGGTAATTGTTTAGCGAATGTTAAAGATGGTTCGGCACCATCAGATGGTGCAACAGTGGGTCAAATGAAGGAAACTTTAAAGCAAGAAACATCTGGATTTGTAAAACAGGATCAAGTAGTATCACGGTCGGGTGATGTGTTTGTACAAGGAAATGAAAAGTTTATTTTACTTGAACAAAAAAATAATGTTTGGGATTGCAAAGATATGAAATTATCAAATGCGCAATTAGCTACAGATGCTCATGATGTTCCGATTTTATCACAAGTTTTACATACTAATCCAAACAATTATCATAGAAGTTGGTTGGGTACAAATAGAAGAATAATTAACATATTTCCAGGTATCGATGATTACGATTGTGTTGTAGTAAAACAATCTTTAATATTAGACAAACCAGGAGGTAGTACTTTCAATGCGAAAAATAAGAAAATAGGTAATTTGGCACAAGGAACAGATCCAAAGGATGCTGCAACTGTAGGACAAACATTACAATATGATAGTGCAAATCAAGAGTTTATTTATAATACCAAAAGATTTAAATTAATGGATGTAAATGATTATCAAAATATATTAATTGCAGATCCAAATTCATTTAGCGGATTTAGAAAATTGTCTGGTGAGGAATTTATTCATAAAAATCATGTATTTAGAAATGAAGCAGACAGATCATTAATTAGTGCAGATTTAAAATATTTTAAATGTCCCGGGAATGATGCAAATGTAACTGATGAAGACTAAGAATTTGTATAAAAACTGATATGGGTTAGAAATCGGGACTAATATTATAAAAATGGGTTACACTCTAGAATGTTATTCAGTTGCACCATGAGTGTTGACAAGTTCGGACGGTATTCATCGGATGGATTATATTACTTTAATACTTTAAAAGAGGTGTTGGATTACCACAAACACCTGATGGAGATTATGATATTAGTAACAAACGGTTAAAAAACATTAATGATCCCACAGATGAAAATGATGCAATAAATTTAAAAGTATTAAAAAAAGAGATATTACCAACACTGAAATTAGACAAAAACACATATAACGCGGGTAATCATAGAATTTCCAACGTTGGTAAGCCAAATCAAAACGCTGATGCAATAAACAAAGGTTATTTATCATCGGAATTAAAGAATACGTTAAAATTTAATGGAAAAACGTATAATGCTGAAAATCGGCGTATATCCAACGTAGCAGACCCTGTAGATGAAAAAGACAGCATAAATAGACGCTATTTACATTCTATAATACCTGAAAAGACAAAAGTGGGTTTTCTTTTTATAAATTTGTTATTAACGATATAGGTTATCCAAAAAATGAAAATGATGCTGTAAATTTAAAATACATCAAAGATCATTGTATTACACGTGATGTAGGAGTTATTGACTGTCTTGGTAATTGTTTAGCGAATGTAAAAGATGGTTTTGCACCATCAGATGGTGCAACGGTGGGTCAAATGAAGGAAACTTTAAAACAAGAAACCTCCGGTTTTGTGAAACAAAACCAAGTAGTAACACGTCAAGGAGATGTATTTGTACAAGGAAATAAAAAGTTTACTTTACTTGAAGAAAACAATTATGTTTGGGATGGTAAAGGAAAGTTATTGACAAATTTAGGTATTGGTCAAAAGCCTGGTGATGCTGTTACTTATGAACAGATAATACAATTAGAGCCAACTGGAAAAAAATGGTGGAATTGTGATAACAAACGATTAACAAATGTTGCAGACCCTGATTATGCCGATAACGCTGTAACTGTTAATTTTCTTGTTAAAGTAATAGGTAATTTATTATTTGATATGCATAATTATATTGTAGCAGGACAACATAAACCTATTGACGAAAAAATGAGAAATACATGGATTAAACAAGAAATTCTTTATAAATATTTTTTTAATCATAACACACAAAAGTTTAGATCATCAGATTGGGGTACTTTTGATATTTAATTAAATAACACCATATATTACATCATTTATGTGCAACCTGTCATAGAGGTAACACATGGGTTACGCTTTTCGAATATAAAAGACAATCATGGCGTTTCATTACACCAGTCCATATCGAGACACTATACGGAAAGGAGGCGGTATCACGTCCACAGCGGTTTCTCTGTTAAGTAAAGCTTTAAATCGTATTCCAGTAGGATCTATCGTAAACAGAGCAATAGACGCTTTACCATACGAATTTCACATACCGGGTGGTTATCAGTACTGCGGACCAGGAACTAAATTGCAAAAACGACTGGAAAGAGGTGATCCAGGCATAAATAAGTTAGATCAGGCTTGTAAAGAACACGATATCGCATATTCCACATTTACCGATTCAAAAAATAGGTCAATCGCTGATAAAAAGCTAGCAAATATAGCTTGGCAACGAGTAAACTCTAGTGACGCTAGTATTGCGGAAAAAGCAGCAGCTTTAGCGGTAACAGCAGGTATGAAGGCTAAAACAGCGGTAGGAGGTGGAAAAAGGAGGGGTAGGAATAAAAAAGGATCAACCATGAAGAAACATGGTGGTAATATTAGACTAAAAAGACGTTCTACGAAGAAAAATAATAAAAAAACAACAATATGGTCAATGGTAAAAAACGGGGCAGGTCTATACCTAAGACCGTATCGTGCATATTAAATAAAAGAAATCAATTAGTTATACCACATAAAGCGTTGACTAATGTTGAATTATTCAAATATATTTCCTGTTTAAAAATACCATTTTTCCGCGGAGTATTTATGAAAGACAGTATGGAAAAATGAGACTGGAATCGTAAATTTGGATAATACTGAAGGGCCCGGCACCCATTGGGTGTGTTATAAGAAACTAAATAGTAATGTATATTATTTTGATAGTTTTGGAAATTTGCCACCACCTAAAGAACTTGAACATTACTTTAAATCTGCTAAAAACATATATTACAACTATAAAAGAGAACAACCTGATAATACTTCAATATGCGGCCATTTATGTTTGGAATTCCTAGCTAAAAGTATCAGTCACTATTGAGATGTCTTCCTATACGGTATCATTAACAGGAAAATCGTCCACTTTACGAAGTATCCTTTTTCCAGCGTTACGCTTGCAAAAAGGAAGATTTTGGGAGGCAGCACTGTTGGATTTTACAACTTACAACTCTATTCCCAATGTTACGGAAGGTAAAAATAACTTATTGCATTATTATAAAGGAAAAGATGCCAGTGGGAAGTTTACAGACTTAGAAGTTTGCACTCTACCCACAGGTTCTTATGAAATTGATCATATTAATGAATTTTTGCAAAATAAAATGGGAAAAGACAATATAACGCTAAAAGGTAATAACAATACAATGAAAGCTGAGCTTACTTCAAAATATTATATAGATTTCAGTAAGTCAGACTCAATTGGTGATTTATTAGGATTTCCCAAAGATGGAGCAATTTTAGAACCAAATAAAACACATTCCGGTAAACCAACTGTAACAATATTAAAAGTCAATAGTATAGACATAACTTGTAATATTATACAAGGAGCTTACAGAGATGGAGCAAATACTCATATAATACATACTTTTTACCCCAGTGTACCACCTGGATTTAAAATTGTTGAAAAGCCGCAAAACCTGGTATATCTACCTTTGAACACCACTTTCATTTCAGACATCGTGTTGAACGTATTGGATCAAGACGGTAACTTGATAGATTTCCGAGAAGAGCCTATTACGGTTAGATAACATTTAAAATCAACACTTTAATACAAAATCATGGGTTTAACATTTAAAAGCAAACAACCTACGGGAATCCGCATTAGTAGCTCTTCAGCTGTGGAGGAGTTAACACGCGAGAACATTCGTTTCTTAGAGAGAATTGGATTAAAAGTAACCGATAATGGATATACTGGATATAGCTCAGGGTCCAACATTCGACGAAACCCTATGGGAAAAAGAATATCACACCCACAACCCTTACACTTCATCAAAATTAAACAATAACGATGAAATTCGTATTCCCATACAAAATCAAGACATTTACACACTACCATGTGAAAGTTACTTGTATATTGAAGGAAAAGTTACTAAAAAGGACGGTACTACTACTGGTACAACAGTTCCATTTATAAATAATCCCATGGCTTTCCTGTTTGATGAAATTAGATATGAAATATCAGGTGTAACAGTTGATTCTACTAAAAAAAGTAGGTATTGCAACAACTTTAAAGGGATTAACATCTATATCACCTAATGAAACCAATTTAATACAACCTGCAGGATGGGTTTTACCTGCAAAAGACACAATCACTCCAGATACAAATGGAAATTTTGATTTTCATATTCCGTTACGTTTGTTGCTTGGTTTTGCTGAAGATTATAGGAAAATAATATTAAACGTTAAACAAGAATTAGTTTTGTTGAGATCTTCAAACGATAAAGATATTATTAAAGCTCCAGACGGTACAACAGATGCAACTTTAGAATGGAAATTAACATTAGACAAAATTGTATGGAGAGTTCCACATGTAAAATTAGCTGACGAGCATAGAATGCTACTATTAAGAAAGTTAAAGGCTGATCGTGATATTGTAATTCCTTTTAGAAGTTGGGAATTTCATGAACATCCCAGCTTGCCAACTACGGATCGACACACTTGGACAGTTAAAACATCTAATTATGTGGAACGAGCCAGGTATATTATATTTGGTTTACAAACAGGCAGAAGAGACACCATCACCAAACATGCAGGCCAATTTGATCATTGCAACTTGAAAAATATTAAAGTTTATTTAAATTCACAATTTTTTCCATACGATAATTTAAATGTGTCGTTCGCTAATAAAAAGTACAGCATATTGTACGATATGTATGCAAGATTCCAAAGTTCATATTATGGTAAAACGAATGCACCTTTACTATCACCAGAAAAATACTTAGATGGTTACCCTATAGTTGTAATCGATTGTTCTAAACAAAATGAATCGGTAAAATCATCAAGTGTAGATATAAAAATAGAAATGGAATTCAACGCGCCTATACCGGCTAATACAACTGCATACTGTTTAATTCTACATGATAAAATCTTAACATACACACCTTTAACTGGAATTGTTAAAAATGTATTGTAAAAGACCGGTTTTCCTACATTCCAATGCATTCCGCGAGTATAAAAGCAGAGCGTTCAGCTCGCTCCTCATCAGTTTGTTGCCTGTTGTTGTATGGGTAGCATCTTATTCAATATGGCTTCTCCTAGTGGTACACAAGAAAATGTAGTAGATATTGAGAAGGAGATATCCGACTTTTTAGATCTTCAAGGTCAACCGGAGGGAGATGAACACAACGCTTGCGGACAACTCCACGCCAGTAATAATGTTGAGGAAAAAGGTAAAAGAAGAAAGAATGCACACAAGAGGAAAAGGGATATTGAAGATAATATTTCTCCTAACATATTAAGTGAGGTATTCTTGCGAATATTTTACCCAATCTCTTCCAGTTTGGACAAAAGTGTTTTAATCGGTGTTATGAAATCTACAGATTATTCCCCTACTGTAATTTTAACTCATGGACCCAAAATGATTTTGTTTACGGACACTGCTTGGGAATCGTTTATGAAACACTTGCATCTGCTAGAATGCTATTTAAGTAGTAACATGTTTGGAAGAAAGACAAGAGTAGGCCTTTTGGATTCAAATGTGGAAATCGATATTGTTAAACATCGTGGTGATCATCAGTTGCGGTTTAGAGACACAACAAGACATGATAACAAGATTCAACTTAATCGAGAAGAGTTTTTTATTCTAACTTGTGCAACTGAACCAATAACGAGATACTTGAGACAACTGGTGTTTTCAAGTTCAATTATTAAAGATTATCTGGAAGACACTTTGGACAAACAACCGGACGCACCTATATTGTACGGACCTGTAGATACTTCTATATTCAATAGGGTTCCTCATGAAGTACAAATGTGGAGACAATTGGAAAAGTACGCTCAACTACATAAGAAATCAGTAAAACGTGAAAAAGAGGAAGAAGAAGGAGGAGAAGAATCAAGTGTTAGTGATGAAAATGAAAACAAGGAAAATGTAAAGATGGAAACCTAAATGACAATTAACTACACAGCAATGGTTAATTTTTAAAACAATATCAAACACTTTGTGGGGTTAGGCCTACCGGGGACGGTGCCCACGTTAAATATACACCAACGCGCCAACAACTGTACGGCCGGGTATAAAAGTCGTACCTACCGTGGTGTGGAAATCAGTTGACCTTTGGACTTCGTCATGAGCAGACGAGTGATCTTCGCAATGGACAAGGAAGAAGAACAAGTAAAGTCCAAACCTGGTATAATTGAGTTCCAAGCGTTTCGGGGTAATGATGATAGATTTATCATAAAAGAACTTGTGTTTTTCGACATCAATACAAGTGTTCCTTATTCGTTTTTATTTAAACCACCATGTTCTTATTCATCTTTAACTAGTAAAGCCGCTACTACCAACAGATGGATTTCAAAACACTTCCATCATATCGATTGGTATGATGGTTTTACAAGTTACACGGACTTGTATCACATTATGCATCACTTTTCAGACAAGTTTACCAATATTTACACAAAGGGGCTGGAAAAGAAAAGATGGATCGAAGGATTTACTCATGTTCCGGTTAATGATGTGGATTTGGATAAAAACTACAAGTATACGATGGAAAATGTTTGTATTTGTACTAAAAGTCCAGAACATGAAAAAGATAGACATTGCGCTTTAAAAAACGCCTATAAACTCGCATCTTACCTTCAAAGTGGGGAAATGGGGAGTGGTGGGGGTAACGGGGGTTATATAAGTGAGGAGCAGACCGGGACCTGGCATGAGTATTACTCGAGATTCCGAGACGACAACATCTCCCAGCAAGAAGACGATCTATAACTTGACCATGGCATCTCACCAGTTCCTGCAAACTTTGGTTGAGCAGTTCAATGCTCACTCCAAATCTACCATACTACCCGTCAAGAAGTGTTCCGAACTTAAAGACGAGAAGCACTACATTATCCACGCCATGAAGAAGATGGAGACTACAGTTGGAGAGGCCATCTGCTGCAGTCTTAGCGAGGCACCATTCACTCCGGGGGATGAGCCCAAGTTCCAAGTCTACCTGCCGAAACGGTTCGTCCATCTCCTCCAGAACGAGGATCTGCGCTCCATCCAACCCGGCTGTCTCTACCTGGTTTCCCACGGTTGCACGGGTAGCAATTCCACCGAGTTGACCATCCACATCGCCGACAAGCAGCAGTGTTAGATTTAAGTTTTACTGTTGTACATATGTTATTGTAATGTTTTATAAATAAATAAACCATAAAAGACAAAAAAAGAATACAAAAGACGAAAAATGCAACATATCAATATGTGAAGTTTGTCACATATTGATATGTTGCATTTTTTTTTAAACTTCGCGGGTGACCTTGACCTTTGACCTTTGCATTTCACAGTTACCCCCACCACCACGCTACAAGTCAAACCTGCTTGAATGCAAAACACCCCCACCACTTTTTCATATACCTCCAAGTGCTGTGCCTCGTCTTCATTTCAACTCCAGCAGCCAACCGAACAACATCAGTATGTCTCTGAACGTAAGCTGTGCCAGCTATGAGGAAGTGACGATCAAAACGCAACAGGAGCTGAACGACTTGTACAAGGAGTTGCAGCTGATGGTGGCAAGAGGCTACCGTATAAACGTACAAGTCTACGCTTGCAATATACGGAATCTTCGGCAGCCGAAGGAAGAGCCTGGACATTCCTCTTCAACGACAGCTTCCTCACCGGCGTCGATGAAGACCGAACCAGACA
Organism: Neoaliturus tenellus; assembly: GCA_030545055.2. Taxonomy (NCBI): domain Eukaryota; kingdom Metazoa; phylum Arthropoda; class Insecta; order Hemiptera; family Cicadellidae; genus Neoaliturus; species Neoaliturus tenellus. Next base: position 265,533,643 of record CM061533.1, read on the forward strand.
ACTTGGATTACTTCAGCTGACTAGCGGTTGTCTTCCTTGTCCTTACAATTGTAGAATATGTTTATTTCTTCATTATATTAAAGAAGTAAAAAGAGCAAAGCCACCTATCTTGTTACTGACATATATGCTCAGTAACAAGATAGGGTTTTTTTTTTAAACACAATTTGAATGACCTTGAAACTTCCCCCTCCACTGATTCGCTACCCCCACCACTTCACTGTTGATATACATGAGACAACATAATTAGATACCTCATTCCTTCTTCAACAGCCAAACCTACAACATCAACAATGGCTAACCTACCAACAGATGAAAGATGTCCTCACGCATGCTTTGACTTCGTACACGAGTTAGAGAAGAGGATGCAAAAGAGGGCAATAAGAAGAAAGCAGATCCACTCAGAAAATATCATGATAGTAAACGGCTATCTTTTGTTGTTCGGCCTTATCATGGTTGTACTGTTCATACTGTACGGCATAGTTACATGTGTCGGCAAGGTTGCAGAAGAAAACGCTCGCCACCATCAGTTGGAAGATTTCAATGTTACTTTCTAGGTTTTCCTTTTTTAAAACTCCATTTGGATGACCTTGAACTTTCCCCCTCCACTCCTTCCTTTTTAAAACCCAATTTAAATGACCTTGAAATTTCCCCCTCTACTTTTCGATAATGTTACAACTGACTGCAGCTCACCTCATTCCTTGCTTAGCTGCCATGGCGGAAGGAACTCTTTCTCAAGTTGACTCCACTACGGACGAAGCATTTCCCTTGCGGTGGACTGTTCATTTACAGGATGCGACAGAAGTGGAAGTCTTGTATCAAAAATTACTCAATGTATTCAACGGGAACCCTGGACCTCTTGAATGTAGAATGGATTTGAATTTTGATGCAACCAGGGTCGGCACAGAACCTTCAACTTCAAGCCAGCCTCAGCAACGAGATTTTACACATTTATACACTCCAATATCACCGGAAGGTGTAACTGTCTGCGAGGCTGACTCAACTACACGTTATGTTCAGCCGAAGCCTTGGGTGTTGATTATTAACAATGTGTACAAAGTGGAATTGGTATGTAATAGATTAAAGGAGTTGATGGTACAAGATCCAGGCCTGCGCTTTCAAATAGATATACATTTCATCTGGAGAGCACCTGCGCGGGGCTCTTCGTCTGACAGCTCTCCAAGTACGACGGACGAGGAGGACGACTAGTCATCTTTTTTAAAACTCCGTTTGAATGACCTTGACCTTTCCCCCTCCACTGAGTTTATTTAAGGTGCACTCTCACTGACTCTAGCATTATTTCATCGCGCACCTTCACCGCAGCAACATGGAGAGTCAACTCAACTACTGTTGCGAACAGAAATGTTTTTCATGGCCAAATGACATTGATGTGGTGGATGGCCTGGCTTGTAGAACATGTGAAGCTTTTGGTCAGTGCATGTGTAAGTGCAAGTCTTGGAAGAAGCCGAAACCGAAGTTGAAGACATTCCATGTGTACCAAATGAGAGGGCATAAGTACACTTGTTGCCCTGAACGTTGCATTGAATTCAAACTAAAACAGCTAACTGGCTGCAAATTGTGCAACAATCATTTTGCAGGTTTTTGCAAACATTATTTAGGAGCGTGTCAATACAGATCAACTTGGCATACTGAAGCACTCACTATCAATGAAATCGCTATAGACTCACAAGAGTAGTCTTTCTACTCTTTGACTTTTTTAAAACTCCGTTTGAATGACCTTGAAATTTCCCCCACCACTTCCCCATATATCTAGAGTACGCAGGGCCCGGAGGTCAGTCGCTCGGCGGCTGTCGTAGGATGCACATCCGTGTTGTGCAGTCTGCTGTGCAGTTTTGATTTTAACCGGTTCAAGGTCACCACACTTGAACTCTGGCGAAAATGTCAAGCTGTTAAACACAATCCTAAGCCCCAGGTTCACAGTCAACCTCAAGGTCATCCCACTTTAACATGTAAATTTAAGGTAGCACCAAAACGGTGCTACCTGGCTTGACATTTTCAAGTTTCCCGAGGTCATCGCAGTTTCCCCCACCACTTCCCATATACCTAGAGTGCGCGGGGCCGGACAGTCAGTCGCTCGGTGTCTGTCGTAGGGTGCGCATCGCGGTTACAGTAATGATGAAACGCGGGAGTTGTATCGGTTCAAGGTCCCTTAGCGGTGTCACATGACGGTTTAGGCAGAGTCACGTTGCAAACTTTGAGTTTCTTCGGCACTTTTGCTGTTTCTCGTCTAATTTCGCTCCAAGTCGTCAAGGTCACGGTAACCTGACTAAAACTCGGAGCGTAGTGCGAGAAACAGCAAAAGTGCCTAAAAATTTTAGGTTTCAGCGTGACCTTGACCTTTGTGACATCGATGACGTCATCTTGGTGACGTAAGGGGTGATGACGTCATCGCCACGTCATTTCTGCAACGTCATGGGTGTGACGTCACAGAATGACGTAATTGGTGATGACGTCATCGATTGCGTCATCGATGACGTCATCGATGACGTCATCGGTGGGGTCATTGACCTCGATGACGTCATCGCTCAGGTGACCTTGAACTGAGCCAGCTCCCGCGTTTCTCCACTACTTAAATAGTTCCTACCGATTATAAAAATAGTGTGTTAAAGAAAACAATATTATGCTACGTTATGTTTAGTGTTAGGTAATTGGTACACTAAACCCCCAAAAAAATCTACTCTCGGTTACTCGAGTAACTCGAGTAACTATTCATTATAATGAATTATAACTGCTGTCCACAACTTTGTTTGTGTAAAGGTCCTCATTTGATTTATTTGCTTCTTTGTTCATCCCAATATTATATAATATTGTAATAGCTAAGGCCATCGCTTGACTTTCGTCTCCGCATGTCGTGTACTGCTTCCAGATAAATGTACAAATTTCTGATTTCTGATTTCCCGACAACTCCGTACATTACTATACCGTGAAACAATTATAACTATTTGCGCCTTTTTTCATGGTCTGAGAGAAGTATTCAGTCCGGAAAACCTGACAGTATATCTAAGACGTCAAGTTGATAAGGTTTTACTATTCTCAGTTTCACTGTTGTTACTTAAGAAGTATTACCACATCAAATTTTAGATCCTAGAAAAGGGGATTCTAACACCCAATTCCTTCTTAGCTTTGTTTATTTTTACTGCGTTTCCCACTACTATATTTTATAAAATTGTTTTAACATGATACAACTTTTATATGGACTAATCGTCTACTGTGGAATTATTGGTGCATAATGAATGGAATCTTACAGGTTTCTGAGTGAACAGAGCATGAAGTTTACCAGAATACTCTACCAAAATCTAAAAGAAAAAACCATATCTAACTAAAATTATACGAAATACATTTAACCATAAATATTTTACCATGTTCAAGGATGCATTAAAACACACCTGCTAATGTGCAAATTTCTTTAAATGAAAGCAAAAATGTTTAAACTATGCTCGTTAAAACGAAATTTCCTTATTTATATATGGCAGTTATAAATATGAAGAACCTCAAACGGGTGTTGGCAACATTTTAAATGACTGCAAGATCACATTTTCAATCTAAGTAGTAGTGTGTGCTGAGAATAATTCTTCTCCGCTAATGCTATATCTTTGACGCAATTAATGTATACGCTCCTAGGCAGGACTTGCTCTGTAATTAAAAGCTTAATACAGAGGAAATATAGTGTTTATTGCGGGGAGTAATTAATATAAGCTAATGACGGCCGGCGGCTGGGCCTTCCACAGGACGAAGAAGGAGGAATGCCCAGGACTCTGACCAATTAGGAGATGCTGCCCGCTCATACATCAGCGACTCACCGGCATTCATCTGAGTAAGTTCAGAGCTCGGACTTTATGATACCGGTACGTCAGAATGGCCAAAGTTTGTCAATCATTTGAGGTGATCAAATTAATAATGTGTTGTGTGGTATCGAATGTGGGATGAGAAGGAAGAGTCCCACAATTTCACCACATTAAGTTATAAGGTCTAATTTTCTCAAAGTTAAAAATTTTCGTGAGACATTATTATTGAGGATTGCACACCTTCATTCTTAGTGGTGTTAGACTACTTTATTGGTGGTATAGAAGATTTCATTGCCTAGAATTATGAGTACAGTATACTGATTATCTTTAAAAACTGTAATAATAACAGATGTAAGAAATAATTACGGATAGAAGTCTCTCGCGATGGATCCAATAGTTTACTGATGGTCCCACACCGCTTAAAGCTTTTCAGGATGATCATTTGTACGACATGGGAATATTTCTAGACAGACCTAATCAGTGCAGAATGATACGTTTCTAACAAACGGGCATCAGGGTCGTCTTTTTTTTCTTCTTCTTCTGCTTTTGTATGATGGTTGACCGTGAGGAAGATTCTCCTTGTGAAATATGTAATATTTTAATAACTAGTGATTGTGAAGGACTGTTTTGCGATGGATTTTGCAGAAAATGGTTTCATCCGACTTGTGTGGGTATAGATTCTAAAAATTATGCCAATATTTCTGATTTATCTGACTTTGTAAAGTGGTACTGCAAGGCATGTACGGCAAAGCTAGACAGGCTCATGTCTAGTGTGTATGATGTTGATGATTTAATAAATACACGTACTATTCTAGACGGCCTTGTAAAAGTGGTAAAAGGAGTTGTAAATGACAATTTGGCACTCAACAAGCGAGTTGACGATGTTTGTGATAAAACAAAGAAACTTTGTACTAATTTAAATAATAACTCTCATGGTAGTAATAATTTGACTTCAGCCGTTTGGAACGACGGACCTGAACCTGAAACACTTGAATCAGAGACATTGCATACAAGTGAAACTGTTGAGGTTAACAATGTTAATAATGACGTGTCATTGCAGTCGAGTGACGAATCTTTTAATCGTGAGTCTGTTGTGAATCATAAGACAATTGTAACTAGTAATAGTCCTAGTGTTAATATTGAACATTTTCCTGCTCTACCAGGGGCAGACAGTGAAACTGCACCGCCTCATTTTGGGTGGCAAAAGCAAATACCTAACAAGGGCAAGCGAAAGCCTTACAGTGTGATAATAGGTACCAAACCTAACGACAGTTTAGGTCAAACTGCAGCAAAGGCAAAGGTAAAGGCTGTGGGCAGGAGAGATTGGATCTTCGTTTCGCGCATTGCAGCTGACGTGTCGAAGGAAGACATTGAAGGTTATATTCTTGAAAGTGGAATATCGGGTGAGTGTGTTCTGTTAAAATCCAAGTATGATAGTTATAGGTCCTTTAAGATAGGTGTGCAATCTACAGACGCACCCAAACTTTTGTGTGGAAATTTTTGGCCTAGCGGAACTCTTGTGAGGGAATTTATTGATCGTAGGACAAACCACAGGGCTGGGAATCGCTCCAACTTTGTGGAGTCCCGTACTTTTTTAGGGAAACCAAAACAGTCAAATTAAACTCTGGGCTTTCTGTGGACTCTGAACCCCTGACCAAATTGGCCTTTGATCCTCTTAAGTTCAACGTGTGCTCCATAAACATTCAGTGTATAAAAAATAAGCTAAATGAACTTGAACTTCTCTGTATGAACAATAACATTAGTGCATTATGTGTTTCCGAACATTGGATGTTAGACGTAGAGACTGAATTTTACTCTAATATCTGTGGCCTAAACCTAGTGTCAAGCTTTTGTCGTGCTTCTCCCTGGGGAGGTGTAGCCATTTATCTCGACAGTAAATTTAGCTTTTCTCCCCTAGACTTAAGTCCTTACTGCGAGGAAATGCACGGTGAGTTTACTGGTATTGTTGTATCTCAACTATCTCTTGTCATTGTGACAATGTACCACTCACCAAGTGGTAGTTTTGAAAGATTTTTCTACCTACTGGAATTATGCTTGAGCTATTTGATTACTTTTAATTTTAGCATAATAATAGGCACAGACCACAATGTGAATCCCAAGACCCATCCAAATGAAGCTCATGATTTTAAAAATATTCTTCGTAGTTTTAATCTGTTTTTTAGCATCGATGAGCCAACAAGAGGATTAACTCCTCTAGACACTGTTATAACAAACCTGGACAGATGGATGTACAGTGTTCATGTTAGCCAGGATCAACTGTCTGACCATAAACATGTTTTCTTCAGTCCGGATCTTAGTTTGAATGATCCTAGTCCTAATGTTTTACTGAAACAGGAAAGGACAATATCTGTCAGAAAGTTCAGCGAAAACCAGTTTCTAGGTTTTCTTGGGTATGTCGCAAGCCAGGCTGCTGTTTGGCTTAATGAAATTCAGGCTATGAGTGCTGATTTGTCTTTTAACCATTTTTTTGACAGGTTCAGACAGGCTTTTGAGTTCTATTTTCCCCTTATCACCAAGACATGCAAAAAGGTGACAAATAGTAAGTACAAAACTATGTCCAATAAGATGAACTGGTACTCGCCCGACTTGGCTAGATTTAAGAATTATATTTTAGTAATTAGTGACCTGTCAAGGAGTAGGCCCCATCTTCTCCCTAACCTGCGGGAATTGAGGAAAGAGTACAGGACCAAGTTGAAGGAAGCTAAGATGGCTGCGGTTGCGAGCTCAATCACAGACTCGCCCAACCCTTGTAAGGCTGCGTGGGACCACATTTCAAATCGTAAGACTCCTGCTGCAACTGTTGCTGTTAGAGACTTTTGTACTGCAGATGACTTTAATCACTATTTCTTGCAATCTGTGCATAGTTTAATTGTAAACTGTGAGTCCAACTTGACCATTGATGACCTATCAATAAATCCCTTGGATTCCATACCTCATAACCCTGCAACATTCTCCTGGCGTCCTATAAGTCCTGACAATGTAGTTAAAATTGTAAATAACTATAAAACATCTAAGAGTAAAGACTATTTTAATATGTCTGTGGATCTGTTGAAAAGGAGTGCCAACGTAGTTGCTCCAATGATAGCCAGTATTGTTAATTCCTCTCTTGAGGAAGGCACCTTTCCGGACATGCTAAAGGTTAGCAGGACCGTTCCTGTTTTCAAGAAAGGCGATGGAGATAGCGTCACAAGTTACAGGCCTATCTCAATCATTCCCATCTTTGCCAAGGTCTTTGAATCTGTCATGTTGGAGCAGCTGTGTGGGTTCTTCGAGGAGCATCGCCTCATCGCCCCTGCACAATTTGGTTTCCGGAGGGGCATGTCTACAGTCCAGGCTGTGGACTCCCTCACTCAAGTAATTTTAAACTCTTTTGAAGATAGAAGTTCTACATCTGTCATGCTTTGTGACTTGTCACGCGCGTTTGACTGCGTCTCACACAGTCTTCTTTTGTCAAAACTTGAACGGTATGGAGTGAGAGGCGATGCTCTTTTAATTCTGAGGTCATACCTTAATGGTCGATCACAAGTAGTAACCTGGAATGGATGTAACTCTGCCTCCTTGGATGTGAAGTATGGGGTCCCTCAAGGCTCCATACTCGGCCCTTTCTTGTTCATTGTTTCAATTAATGATCTGTATAACAAAGTTCCAGGTAATGTAATTATGTATGCAGATGACACCACCCTGTTTTCATGTCACTCCGACTTTTTTGTTGCTAAGGCAGCAGTGCAGGAGTTATTAAATACTGCTGCTACATGGTTTCGCTTAAACAAACTCTCACTCAATGAAGCCAAAACTCAGTCCATCACTTTTGGCCTGTGCAAAGATATTGTGATTGACCCACCTGTTAGGCTGCTGGGCTTTGCACTGGATCCACAGCTCAATTGGTCTGTGCACATAGAATCTCTGTGCTGTAAACTCAGTAGAGTAACTTACTTGATTAGACGCCTTAAGTTTGACATGCCTCAGGAATTTGTTCGCCTCGCTTACTTTGCTTTTTTTCAGTCTCACCTTCAGTATGGCACTAGGCTATGGGGGCATACACCAGCAACTCAAAAAGTTTTGCTCCTGCAAAAAAAAGCTGTAAGGATCCTTTGCGGAGCTCCACATCTTGAGCATTGCAAACCTCTTTTTATACAATGTGGCATAATGTCCGTGTACAATGTATACATTTATCAGTGCCTAGTTTAAGTAAAGAAACAGGAGTCCGATCTCATTCTAAACAGTAATGTGCATGATTATGAAACAAGAACAAGTCACAATGTATATAGATGTAGATATAGATTAAGCAAGTCTCTAAACTGTTTCCCTGTTTCAGGTATAAGGTTCTTTAATGCCATACCTCTGCAAGTTAGGCAACAATCACCCAAGAGATTTGAGAAAACTCTGAAAAAGTGGATGCTGGCCAATCCCTTTTATAGCCTACAAGAATTCTGGGAAGCAGATTTTTCTAATATTGCCTAACAGAACAGAACTGGCCCAGAGGTATGCGTGTGGCTTTTAAATTTTCTTTTTCTTTTTTTTCTTTTGTTTTTTTTTTTTTACCTGTGCATGGTGTGGTGTGCTGCATGGTGTGCATATAGACTATGAACTTGATTTGCCTTGATGGACTGCTTTTGTTAATCAAGAGGATTTGATCTGATTGTAATTTTTTTTTTCTCTTTCTTTAGTTTTAGTTAGTTTTAATGACATGGCCTATTGTCAACTGATTGAATGGCTAAATAAAGAATAAAGAATAAAGAATAAAGTCTTGACTGCTTATTTGAAATCATCTAAAACACTTTAATAATCCTGAAGAGACAGCGCATGTCTTCCCTGGCCTTCTACGTAACCTAGTGCCTGCAGAGCGTTCCTCGCAGCTTTCCTGGAGCTGTTTACTAGTTCTACTGGCATCACAGGGTCACCAGCACACGAAATGTTATTCTTGACCCCATTTATTATATTTTCCCATCAGTTTCATCTGGTTTAAATCGGATTCCACTTCTTTACACAATAGTACAGTAAAATTAGGGTTTTAGATCGGCAACTGATGTGCATTCCTAAAAATTTGATAAGAGCTTCTTTTAAGCACTATAATTAAAGATCCGATGAGTCCCCAAAAAATAAAGTTGTTTTTCACCTATAAAACCACTTTTCAAAATGGCGGTTTTTTTGGTAATGGGATACATTTTGAAAAATTTAGTATTTATTTTTCTTTTTCACCTGCATTTCTCAATATAATGTTGTGACACCGCCACCGATAATTTTTTAATTTGAAGTAGTTCATTATGACCGGTCGTTAATTTTGGCCGCCATCTTGGACTCGCCATATTGGATGGAAGTTTTTTTTGTAATATAAAGATAGTGTTGTGGCACATCATTTCAAAGTAGATTTTTACGCTGATTACAATGCCGCAATCCGTTTTTGAAAATCTTGGTTCGTTTTAAAGATACACTCAAATAAAAATTCAATCCTATGAATTTCTTATGGACATTTCGAACTTTAAATTTATTTTGCATTATTTTTCTTTTATATCTAGTTCTAATTGTGGAATTCTTTTCATTGTGACCTTAAAATACTCAGTAATATTCCTGGCATTAATTAAAGCTATTCTTCATTCCATTTCGAGGATATTGAGACGAGTTATATCCTTCTATTTAATAGAAACTTCATTTTTTTAAATTCGCTTTTAGTTAAAGATTAATATCTCAAGTTCTAAGTAAGACACAAAGTTAGTTCTGTTCTTAAAACAACTAGTACATCAATGTCTTTAATTTGAGTTATTGACCATTGAAATTCGTTGGATATTGAGTGGCTTATAACTGTCTAATCAACATAAAATTTATTGGTTCCTGAAATTTGTCTTCATTTAAAGACATACAACTCAAGTTGTAAATGAGATTCCAGGTTCGTTTTGGTCTTAAATTACACGGTACATTATTAGCTTTAATTCCATATATTGATTGTTAAAATTGGACACGTTTAAGATGTGATATTATGCACTTTTCAATAAAAAATATTTCCATTTCTGAAATTGGGGTAAAGTTTAAAATTTACAAACCGTTTCAAACTAAGCCAATTCGAACGAACAAAAACTCTAAAGAAGCCCATTGATCCACTGAGTGATCTGATACCAAAATTAACAACCTATCTCAATTAGAAGAGGATATATGAGGAAAAATAAGCAAAAAATATGTTCAAAATTTGAAACGTCCATAAGAAATGTATGGAGAAGAATTTTAATTTCCGTATATCTTTGAAACGGAAAAATATTTTCAAAAACGGATTGCGGCATTGTAATTCGCGAAAAAATCTACTCTGAAATGATGTGTCACAACACTATCTTTACATTAGAAAAAAAACAACTTGTATCCAATATGGCGGATCTAAGATGGCGGCCAAAAAATAAAGACCGTTAAAAATAAAGTATTTAGTACCCAACAATTATTGGAGTTGGTCCCACAACATAATATTGAGGCGATGCACGTAAAAAATGAAAAAGGGAAGCTTTTTTTCAAAATGTATTTCATTACAAAAGAACCGCCATTTTGAAAAGTGATTTTATAGGTGTAAAACAACTTTATTTTTTGGGGACTCATCAAATCTCTTCTTCTAGAGCTTAAAGGAAGGTCTTCTGAAAATTTCATGGACGCACATCAGTTGCCGATCAAAAGGTTGTTTTTGGCCTTATTTTACTGTACTAACAAATAAACCCTGTAAACTAGATTTGGCAAGAATGTCTTTACGACCAAAAGCATGTTGATCATGTAGGACTATTAAAATCTGCTCATTTGTGAATTCTTGAAGGCAAGAGAGAGTAGGACTAACTAATAAAATCATGCAGCGACTGAATGTTAATTGGTCTCTTTTAGCGAATTTCCCATAGGGAATAAGCTATTACCGTAGGTCTCATGGTAAGACCTAAGCCCGGGACCATGTTACTTTTTCGTTTTGAGGTGCCCAGAGACCAAAAATAATAGTCATTAAAATTTATATATATATATATATATATATATATATATATATATATATATATATATGTATATATTTATATATGTATATATGTATATATGTATATATGTATATATATATATATATATATATATATATATATATATATATATATATATATATATATATATGTCCCTAGACACGATAACTCTCGTAAAAATGGTCCGATCGACACCAAATTTGGTAGAGATATCTAATCCTACATTTATTCGGATGAGTTCGTAAACCAGACATATCGACCTACCGGTAGGGGTAGTTTTGGGGGGTTTTGTACCCCAAAAATGGGTTTTTTGCATTTTTCATATGTAATTTTTAAAAATTTTAAATTTCTATTTTGATTATTGGATTTAGCTTAAAAAAAACACACAATTTAGTATTTTGAAGCTTTGCTCTATCTCCATTGGTTACCGAGATATTCAAAAGTCTAAAGACAGTACATTGTATTTTGGGGCTCCAATGTTAGTCTTATGGAGAATTGGGATGTGTTATTATTTCATTTATTAACCCATATTTTTCGATGAAACTTGGAATTCAGCTTCATTTGGTTGAGATTCATCCATTTATGGTAAAAAATTTTGATTTTGGTGCTTATCATGGCAGCAAATCTGCATACTCTTTTCCCATGTTAATCATATGGAGAATAGGCAAACTTCTTTAGCAATGGACAGATATCGATGAAACTTAGTAAATAGCTTCATATGGTCGAATTAAATTTTTTTTCATGATAAAAACCTACTTTTAGTGTTCCCCATGGCAGCATACCTGCATACTCTTTCCCTATATTTATCATAAGGAGAATAGACATTTATTTCCCTATTTATGAGCATGTGATTTTATTTGGTTTACAGTTTTATGTGGTCAAAATTAATATTACTAATTTGGAAATTCGCTGAGTACGCAGGTCTGCTGCGACGGGGGGTATTTAAAATTCCGTTATTTTAACATGATAGAATTGTGTCTTATTTTTCCACATCTGGGATAGAAGAGTTTTAATGTTTATTATTATTAGTTTATTAATTAAACCCCAAGCAAAAACCCTGGAGATTTTTATAAGTCCACCAAACACATAAATAAAACTGGAGCGAAATCCCCGTTCCAAAATATTCAGGGTGTAGATCATTTCCCGGTAGTAACAATCGATTTGAAAAAAGCTCAGGAAGACGCCGCTGTGACAAAACATTTGTAGCTATGGCGGCAAAAACAGCTGATCCAATTATTACAAATTGGCCAGTCTCTAAATCAAAGATGGCCGACGTCCGCTTTGATCTATAACCAATTATAAATCGAGTCTGGTAATGGAGAGCGAGATATTTGTTTGGCCAATTAGTAGAAGTAAACGGCGGTTAATTTTTTAATGGCGGGCCCGATAATTAACAGATTGATTTGTTTGGGAATCGGAATCCGACCATCGCTTCCAAGAGGCCTTCCGAAGCCCGTCGATTAGAAGCCCGATTACAAATCGAGCTGCTCTGTAAAGGAGCGGAGGGCCGTTTTAAATCAATTACTGGCTGAAGATCGGATCTCGCATCGATCTAAATTGCTGGGAGCTACTTTTAAATAGTCTTTAAAAATGAGGCTAAATTGGCAGCTATTAAGGTGAATACTGGGAAGATTCATTATTTTGTATACTGGTTGGCAGGCTGATATTGCTATAGAAAATTACATGGATTAAGGGTATAAAAACAAAAAACCAAGCAAAATTCTCCTCTAACCTTTAGAATATGTTCTTATTGTACAATGAGACTGACATTGTCATATAGGCAACGTAGAATGTTTTATTAAAAATAATGTGTGCTTTATGCATAGCCAAAAGGAAAAACAGATATAAAGATGTACAGTATATTAAATAGACGATTCAGCTTGATCTATCGTCGTTCTCACTCACACTTATTGATCACACCCTTTTGAGGTTATAATGAAGAAACTAAATAATGAATCGAAATGGAATAATCACCTGATGAGCTATTTGCGAAATTTCCAACATAACACTACTTTCATCAGATTCCGATTTCTCATTGTTCTACAATCTGTATCTTAAAGTGACTCCTATATCATAATCAAGTCAATGCATTATGATACAGTTTTGTACTTGGTTTAATAATGTACCTCTTTACGATGTTCCGCAATATCATTGTCGGTGATGATTGCAGTTCTTGCAGACCATCCAGCATAAATCTCGTGGCTGTCCCGTGCCCAGGTGGGCGAGGGGGAGGTGATTTCACAGTCCGGCAGCCCTCCACGGTCGCGCCTCCACCCGTCACGCCCCGACGCCTTCCTATGCCGGACATTCCGCACGGCCAAGTCAAGTGGCAGCCTTTTCAGCTCTTGAGGACGCTTTTTCTCAAAGTTCTTTATCCTCCTAATGCACGGGTCAAGGCATTGTCCGGGGCCATGTTACTATAGAAGGGGCTTGTCAGGATTTTGTGAAATATTGAAAAATAAATTTCTTGCGTGGGTAAACAGCTAGGAAAAACTCAAAGAGATACCATATAATTCATAAATATGTCAATAGTTTGAAGCTGATCGCTTAAAATCTCTACGGAATGTTTCAGGGATGCTAAAATCCTAGTAAATTTAATCACAGAGAAGTTGGAGCCAAGTGGAATCAGCTCTGTGATTCCATGACATTCGGTGTTGTATAATTTATCCAACCACAACGTTAAAGTGTATTCAATTTATTATTATATTTCGATAATCGTTACGTAATATTTCTCATCGCGAAAAATTATTAAGCACTAAACATTATGAAGCTAGGAAAATTAAAGTATTAAACTAAGATATACAAAAGATATAGTAGTGTTGTAAATAGACACTGTGCTGAGGGCAGATAAAACCTTATGTTCCGGAATAATAAATTACTACAAAATAAATTGATGGATTTAATATAAAGATATTTCCTAACCCGGTACTATTCATCATCTGTAAATAAGTGCTTTCTGTTTTATCATACTGTACACCTTTCTCCGTTAGCATCTGGTTTTTATATTTTAACCGAATGAAGTTTTCATATTTCAGCCACCGTTCAGAACTCTGCCACCTTCTCCAACCTGTTCCATCTTTGTCTCTTGTCCCTTGCTTTAACAAATCAATTGTGAGTGTCCCCGTGCAGCCTTGCCGGCGCCGCGCGTCGCCGCTATCTAAGACCTTCCTCTTATCAGGACATCTCCCCCTCAGGTGGTCTACTAAAACATCCATGCCGATCGCATCGTAGACCACACATTTCATCTCAAACCCACGGCTAATTGACAGTAACGTCGGGATACCAAATACCACTTTCTTGCTCAGAATTCCTCACCAAAGGAAAAAGACGAAGATCGTAATCGCACCGCCTCTTAATTGCTGAGCAATAATTGACAGTAAAACTGTTTTGGCAGTTAAACTGTTTCAAAATAAAACTTTGTAAGGTTATATGTGGATTATTCGCGATTTCTTACCGAAACGCTGAAAATGGAAGCTATTCAACTTTAACGAGTGGTTTGGAATTTTTATAATTTTTCCTCGAGATAAAATCGCAGTCCGAAATGAATATATTTCACTAAGCGGTGACTTTGTTGTCCTCCTACATATTCTGCATCCTCAATTAATTTAGGGTGAGTTTTAAATGCATATACTTTATGATTATCCTATATATTGTTTCCTTGCGATGGATAAAACATCGACATGAACTTTTTCATGTTTAATAACCCTTTGTCCTTAAGAGTGCTTCAAATCAAGTCTCACAATTTAGACCAAAGTAAATCTCCGCATCTATGATTTCTCAAGGACAAATACCAAGGTGTCGAAGAATTTATATAAAAGAATTGAGTTTGTTGGCCAGGTGCGGGTACAAAGCGGGCTGCGAGGGCCGAGCCAAATTGACTTTTCAGAGTCGGGTGGCGAAGTACGGCCATTGATGCGTTACGGGGCGCCTTTCTGCGGTCGGGTGTAGCGGTCACAACAGTCCAGCCACCCACGCCGATACCTCCGTAGCCTGGACTATACCTTCCGCGTGGCATTGTCCACCAGGGATAATAGTGATAGAGGATAGACTTCTTGAAGGTTTGTAAAGCGGACACAAAGCCCCACATTAATATTATTTTCGTAAATCTGAATTTTTGTTATATTGAAAACTAACCGGATTTCTTTAAAAGATTTTTACAGCTTGTAGCAGTATATGATCGTCAATGCATGTTTATAGTCTGGTGACAATAAACGATTTTATTTAATTTTATTATCCCGCCTGTTTTTAGTTATGGGCGCCAATGAGACGGGAACCACTCCGTTTGATACGCCTTTGTGAAAATGCTGATGGGAAATGTTAAACTCGGAAAAAATATTACTATTACGACAGTGTGTTCAAAGAATTGCCTAAAACCAGAGCTGGCAATCAAAGAATTCAAAATATCCCAAAACGGTTGCTAAGTGCCTTACAATTAACACGTGTTTTCAATTTCCTCTATGTCGATTAAAACCTACTCAACGCATAGGCCTATTACCCGTTTTCTATACTCAGGCCTTGTCATTAATTTGCATTCACCTTAACAAGTATAAATAAATAGCATTACATATAAAAAAATCCATCCAATTTTACATTTTACAATCCACAACTCTCATTCCAAAGTCTGATTCCTTCACCTTTTATCATCATCATAATCCACCAAGCTCCCTGACCTCCTCAATCAACTTTGCCTCTAATGATGGCGGGTAGGAGGCCGAGGAGCGGAGAGCGATGGGGTGTTGTGAGCATGATGAATCTTCCAGTGGAAACCCCAAGGATCAGCGCGAGCGCGAGCCGACAGCAAACTGACGGGCTGGCATTAGACGACGGATTTATAGCTTCATACGCGGCCCAACTATCGTTGATTAAATTATTCAAATGCGTAGCATAAATTAGAGAGTTAATGGGACTGGTCGCGGATCGTTGGTGGGTGGTGGATGGACGGGTCTGTCAATCGTCAGGGGGACGATGAACATGAGTTCGGCATGATTAACATTTACTTGACACGCTGCCAAGAACGCCTCGCCCACTCCACGAACGGAGAGGACCAACCGAGTTCAGTTTAGGATTGGACTTCAATGCTTAACCGATATAATTTAGCCGATTGCTCAATTTGCTGCTTGAATTTTAATGAATCTAACAGCATTTATCTAGTTCAGACTGGATTGCAAGAACTTATGAGGTCAATTTATTACAATGGTTATGATTATTATGTCAGTACATAATAATTATATAAGGACACAGAAAAAAGATAGATTTTAAATTTTGAAATAGATTTTGAATCGCATCAATTTTGGTATAAATATTTACAAATACAAAGTTATTAAAAAGCTTCGGTACTAATCTAGTTTAGGGCTATGTCTTGTTTAGCGAATCTTTCACGTTTTGTGTTGAATGGTTTTTAGAAAACTCATACATTTATTTAGCATTAGGCTATATTATGTACAGTACGATGTATTTCAATACATACCACATAGTATATTCGACATTATGTAAAATGACACTTAAACTAATTACAGTACCTTTTGTTGATCTGTCCAGTCACTCCAGTCTGTCAACATATCTCAAATGAGTTATTAGCTTCAAGACGCAATCTTATTGGTCCTGTCTCATCTTATTGGTCCTTGTTTTTATAATATGGGAATTGAGAAAATATGTTAGCTTCTATGTTATTAGCACTATTATTCACTAACGTGGGTGAATTCTAATCCAATTATTTTTATTTAATAACGAAATTTGGAAGGTTCTTGTACGCCGCGAGGTGTTGCGATTGATGTAATTATTTAGCTGAATTTACAGTGCTGCAAAAACATTTTGCCGCAATAGTTAATTAAAGGTAGTACCTACTGATTTACCTATCATGTCCCTTGTACTTCATGTACGCCGAAGAAGATCAAGAAACCTATGGGTTTCAATCACGCCTCTATGAGAAATCTATTCACGTTAGTGTGTTTATATAGTCAAAACCATTAGTTTCTACTGTTTATTTGACACCAACAATGTGTTAAAAATTTCAAAAGTTATAAATTAAAACCATGACAACAAATTAAAAATGATAAAGAACAACAGTTGCTCTACAACAATCAGACCAAACAAATAGTGCTCGGAGCAGTTTGAAGACAATAGTGTGAGAAAATTAAGGTGCGGCTACACATAGCAGGAAAGGACACGGACAGGACAGTTTCTGATGAATGCTCCCTGTGTTATCAAATGGAAGCGGCTACACATAACAGGAAAGGACACGGACAGGACATTTGCCGTGTCGGATGGATCGCCAGACGAGCATTCATCCGCCACTGTCGTGTCCTGTCCGTATCCCGTCCTGGTATGTGTAGCCACCCCATCCGACACTATCAGAAAATGATAACGGTAGCTCAATGTAGTGAGTGTGGCGGCCGGCGGGATGAGCCGTGTCGGACGGCTGCGCGCGCAACCTTCCGACGTCTGACGGCTGCGCGCGCAGCCTTCCGACTCAGAAATGTCCTGTCCGTGTCCCGATATGTGTAGCCACCCCATCAGAATTTTGTCCGTGTCCTTTCCGTTTCCTTTCCATATCCTTTCCTGCTATGTGTAGCCGTACCTTTAACAGGTTACGGTTATTTGGATGGCCCGGAGAGCGGTAAGTTGCCATAATTTAGATACCGGGAGTTGTAGCCACGATATCGGGTGGCGAGATGGCGCTGATAGCGCCTCCGATAACGCTCGGCCGCGGGATCTTATCACCAGATTTATGACTGCAATTCACGCAGCATTTGTTCCACCGTGTTCCGGATAATTCCTCACGACCGGGAGTGAGTAAATCAAAGGTGCATGAAACGGGGCCGCATAATGAGTCGAAATGATGGCGAGATAATTTAGAACAAAGGAGGAGAAGATTTATGGCTCGCTAGTCTAGGTGATGTACTGTATCGGCGGCGGCAGTGGGGACTGGGGCTGGGGCTACCGCTATCCTCCATGATTTGTGGGACTTTCACTAAATCAACCCTTTTTTATTTTGAACAACATACAAGGTGACGTGGTCGAGTGTTGCAATGAATTCGTTATGCGCATCATGGAGTAGGGCACGGGCACGCTAGGTGAATCAAGAAGTGGATTATAAAAAAACACATCACTCGATGAATTAATTTATTGTGGGTTTTTAAATTTATTTAAATTTCTTAATTACATTCCAAATACAGTATTAAACGGTTTTTTTTTAAATAATTAATGTACTATTAATTTGTTATTAACGAAATCAAAGTCATTATGGTTGGTCAAGGGGAGGGTTTTTGCCAGAAGCATAAACAATTTTAAGTTTTTTTTTTATATGTAAACAACTCGTATTGGTTGTGGATAAGCTCATTATTGAAACATATTTCATCCCTAATAATTATTGAGGTTTCACTTCGACCATTCATAGGCATACGTAATGTAAGTATAGGATAAAAGTCTAAATTACTCTTTCGTAGGAGTTACCATTCAACGCGATTTAACATGCACACAAAAGATTCTAACGGTTGTAAAATGGATAGGTCTTCATGAATCCTTGTCACCCTATAAAAAAATTAATAAGCACCACGGGTAAAATGATAACTGTATATGAAACATCGGAATAGTATATTTCATAACAAGAGTGGAAAGTGTCTTTTCCGGGCCGAGATCGAGTTTACGCGCGAGGCTTTAGCCGAGCGCGGAATTTCGATCAAGGCACGGAATAACACTTTCTACTCGAGTTATGAACGATATTTTTCATCACACTGTAGATAATTAATAATAGTAATTAATTAAATAATGCAAGTTTAAGAAACCACCTATGGATGCTCAATTGATTTCCGCAGTACAATGAAAACAGTGATTCTGTTTTACACAGCTGATTACATTATTGAGAACAGCTGATTTAGGGAATAATATACTCTTAGCACTGCTAGCGCTACTTGTGTCAGTAATCATAACTAATTACTAGTGTGGGAAAATCAACAGCTGATTTTCCCTCTCTAGAGAGGGAAAAAAGTTTTTCTACACTCTCAGCTGGTGATGAATATAGCTGTTTCCCGTACAGTGTGATGAAAAAATATAATAGTTACATAACCACTATCTCACTCATTGTGTACCACAAGGTTTACTTATCGGGCGGTCGTATTTTTTTTTATTTTTTCTTTTTTTTTCTTTCTTGTTTTATTTGTCATTGATTCGTTTTCAAGGTAAACTGAACTAATAAAAGCTGGTTTCTACTCTTTAGAAAACTTTATTTTCTTAGATCTTAATCTATAACAATCAAAATCTCTTTAGTACAAGTTAATTTATTAATTTCGCGTCTACTAATCTACAATCTTTCCCTCCACCTTAAAGTATGCAAATTTTGCCGTCCAGCCTCCAAATAGTCATTCCAACTCCGGATATAAAACCTAATCGGGTTTATTTAACGAATTCGAGCACACAAAGTTGCCTAATTGCCCACCCACAGTCTCTGCCGCCGGGGCCGAGTGCCCGCTGCCCATCATGCCCATCTGCCCTGGATGTGGATCCAAATTGGACATCACCGATGTGTCTGCCACCTTTACGGTCGATGGCAGTGGCAGATAGTCAACGTGGCGACTCGACTGTAAACAAATGTAAATCCCAAAAAGCAAACACGACTCGCTCTTGACGAGCTGAGTCACTTTAGAATTTATGATAACGCAGGAATCCAGTTTAGATTGGCCAGCGCGGCGGGCCGATATAAAGATATAAATCGCCTAATCCTATTACGGGCTTCACGCAAGACCGTAAATCGCCGTGAATTTTGTAATCTGAAGCTTATGATTCAATCTGGTGGAGGACGACGTTAAGCCATAATTTCTGGCCAGATCGTGGCTCTAAAGATGTTGATTTAGGTGGCAGTTAAGTTCGTTGAGGAAGTGGAACCTGTGTAATTGGGCAGCAATAGTAGTGGTTTTTGGCCACTTTTAAAACCGACCACGTGCCCACCGAGCCACGTGCCGCGGCAGCTGGCGCCAGCTGCCATGTCACATAGCTTCCGGTGGGGGATGGAGGGTATATATGAGATGCTGTAGTTATATTTTATGCCATATAGGTTGGGGTGGAGATGGCGATAGTGTTGGCGTTAGGGTGAAGTGAATTTGCGCATAAAGTAGGGTTGAACTAAAAGTACGCATAAATTAAAAGTTAGTTCAAAATTGAAATTCGTCGGTGTTAACAAAACTACAACAGTTGAAGAAAAATTAAGAGTTAGTTCAAAATTGAAATTCAAACTTATAACTGAGATGTGGAAAATATGTCAAGGTCATCCAGAGTAAGTTTTTAAAAATCCTATCCAACTATCACCAGAAATAGTTTTAAGTTGAAGTAGTTGGTGATAGCGGGATAATTCATCCGTGCCATGGGAGAGGTGTTTATCGTTTGAAAGTTGGCGATAGAATGAGAAGCGCCGTCTAGGGAGAGGGCTTATAAAATGGCAACCTTCCCCCCACCACCCTTTCCCCCACTCCTTTAGACCAATAACCGGTCGCCGACTCTATGTGGTGAAACTGAACTAGACATGGCGGCCGCCATGGATAATTCTAACCTCAAACCTTAGTTTTGCATTGGTGAGCATGCGCCACCCCCACTCCTTTACCCCACCTGCCGTTCGGGCAGGTGTTGGGGGCAGAAATGTTAAAATATTGGGGTGGAGATGGCAATAGCGTTGGTGGTCGGTTGAACTGAATTTGCGAATAAAGTAACTAGGGTTGAACTAAAAGTATACATAAATTAAAAGTTAGTTGAAAACTGAAATTTGACGGTGTTAACAAAACTCTTAATAGTTGAACAAAACTAAAAGTTAGTTTTAAACTGAAATTCAAATTTATAAATAGGATCTGGAAAGTATGTCAAGGTCATCCAGAGTAAGTTTTAAAAAAGCCTACCCAACTACCACCAGAAATAGTTCTAAGTTGAACTAGTTGGTGATAGTAGGATAGGTTGAAGTAACTTTTGAATTTTATTAGTGAAAATACAATTAATGTGCAACAGCAGAGTTTAAACAAGTTGAACTTTTGTGATGAATTACAGAGTTGTAAATGCAAACACCGACGACGATGAGAAGGTAAATGCAGAGTCCCCAGATGATGTATTTGAAAAGCTTGAACAAATGTAACATTTCAAGTTGGTTTTCCCGTTCCATTTCCAATCGTTTAATTTCCAATTTCAATTTATCCTCTTCCATTCTAGTTACGAAGGGAACTTCATCCATCATATCCATCATGATTGTGTTAGTGTTTGAAATTTTAGTGATGTTGATAGTTCAGAAGTCGAAGACGGAATGAAAAGTGAAAGGGAGAAATGTTAGTTAAATAAAGAAGTGGTGGGGGGAAGGATGAATTACAAAGAAGTGGTGGGGGAAAGACGTTGCTCTTCATTATTACCATCAGTAGTGTCAGATGGTGCAGGAGTTAGATTTAGTAAACTGTCTTCATCTAAACTTTCAACCTTATCACAAATAGGACAATCGTATGTTATTTCCAAATTCATTTTGATGGTTGTAAAATTATCTACAAGTTCTTGTAAAATATTAAAAATGTCTTGTAACTCTTCTTTAGAGTTTATTTCAAAACTAGAATTCATTCGGGCCAATGGAGAGTTGTTCATTATTGGAGAGTCGGTGATGGAATGAGGATCGGCGCATAGGGAGGGGGCTTATATAATGGTGACCTTGAGCAGGTGTCTAGGGAGGGGGGCTGTCTAGGGAGGGGGCTTTTATATAGGGAACCTTGAGCTTATGATTGAATAAAACGTTTAGTTCTTCTTCTCCATCTTTTAATTCAATTATTTGAACCGAAGTAGTTGTTTCATCCTCTTCACTCGATGAAGAAAACAATTCACCAGGATTTAAATATTGAACTACAATTCTGAACCATCTTATAGGATATTCGTCAATGATGGAAAGTAAGTTTTGAAACAATTCTTCCATCTCTTCCCTGTCAGTTATTATATGTTCAAACTTGATAAATTTGTTTTCCATGTTGTTAGTTAGAGTGTTGGAAGTGGAATGATTTAATATTATATAAAAATTAGAACTAGTGGTGGGGGAAATCTCAAGGTCATCCAAATGAAATTTTAAAAAAGAGTGTAAAACTGAAATTACACATTTGATGGTTCTACAGGATCGGAATACCAATCTGATCTGTATTTACATCTTTTTATCATATGTGTACAAAAATCATCTTGATGAGAATTGGTGCGTTGACAATGAGCAAGATCTAGAGGGTGAAATTTGAAACATCTTTGAGGACAACATGTATGAAAATATCTTGATTTGTAAAATTTGAAAGTTCGCAATTCCGGTGGTGGTAGTTGTTTTGTTTTGCATTTGCAATAACAAGATCCGAAGAATTCACATTTAGTACAAGCTAACCCATCCACCATCATTGGTCCTAAATCTGTACACTGTTGTTCACAACAGTAACGAGGTTTGTACTTGTATTTTTGCTCTTCCATGTTGACGCTGCGGAGTCCAGTGAAAGAATAAGAGTGTATAGTGTTGAATAGTGAGTTTTATGTACTGTGAAAAGTGGTGGGGGTAATTTCAAGGTCATCCAAATGGAGTTTTAAAAAATTATACCTTACAAGTGTAAGGATTATTAAAATTTAGGAAGTTTGTTTCTCTTTGTTTTCTTCAGACTTTTTCTCTCTCTCAGCCTTAGCCATAGCAACAAGTTCTTCTGTTGATAATGGATATACTTCAGGAAATTTTAAAATTAATTTAGCTTGATATCCTTCTTTAGTTAATACATCTAAATCTTGGGTCATTTGTTCAATGGTGTTGTAGTCTTTTCCATAGATTTTTCCATCAAGTTGAATCATCATTCTGTACAACATTTTCTTAAATAGGTCTTGTCGTGGTGAGAGCTGAGAAGCAAATGATTATTTATACAAGTATCACATCCTTTTTATTAACTCATATTGATCATGTGATTCTTTAGTTGTAGTTTTGTCTGTCAAAAGTTATTCAACATTGGTAATACTTCTGGAACTTGACGTTATGTTGACCAGCTGGCGATGAAGAAGTTGTAGGTTGTGTAGAAAAAAATATTTCATCATCGCAATATTTTGTTTTAGTGAACATCCTTGTATTAGTAGCACTAACATCAACAGTTAAGTGATAACCACCGGTAAGTAAAACTCGCATTTCGTTAGTTAAATCTTCAAGTTGTTCAAAAGTAGTTATGGTGTTGGTATCATAAGATGCACACTTAACCTTTAGGGACATGTTGCAGTTTTATATTCAGGGATTAAGAGCGAGATGTGTACGGTATGAAAGGTAGCAGTAGACTGATGAATTTTGCAAGTACATTTCCCCTTTTATAATTATACAAAATTGGGTCAAGGTCATCCTGTGGAATTTTTAAAAAAAGCAACATATTGTAATGTACAAAGACATTACAATATGTTGCTTTTTTATTTTTATTTTTTGTTTTGTTTTATATCATATTTATTGAAAAAACAAATACAAAGAAATATTTACAATGTTATGTACAAATTAATCAGTAGTAGGTGTTACATGAATTGTAAGTTCAGTAGAGTTGTTTCCACTGGGTCCATGTGATACCAAATAGAGTGCGCCGGGTTGAATTATACGAAGATCTTCATTTTGAAGTAGTTGTATGAAGCGCTTTGGTAAGAAGATCTGAAATTTTGCTTCATCACCAATTGTATAAGGTGCCTCGCTCAAAGTGCAATTTATAGCATCACCTACTGAAGTTTCCATTTTCTTAATAGTATGAATGATGTAGTGTTTTTCTTCTTTTAGTTCAGAACATTTCTTTGTAGGTAGAATTGATGATTTAGAATGAGCGTTGAACTGATCAACTAAACTTTGAAGTAAGTTTTGTGATGCCATATTGATGTTGTTGTTAATCTTCTTGTTAATAAGAATGTCCGTCGGAGATGTTGTCTCTTCGGAGGTTTGAGTAATACTCATGCTGTGTCATGGTAGCGCTCTCACTTTTATAATCGACACTACCCCCACCACTGACACTACCCCCACCAGTTTGTTGAAGGAAATTATTCAAGCGGTAGGCATTCTTTAAAGCGCACTGCGACCTTCGATGTTTAAAACTTTTTGATGAAATACAAAGTTCGTTGAAGTAGCATTGGAAATCTTTATCAATTATTGCATTAATCACTTCGTTGCTTGTAAATGATTGTATCCAATTTGCTTTTTCCAATCCCCTTGTGTAGATAATTTTAAACTCTTTGCAATAATGATTCATAATGTGCGGCATCATGTTATAATTAATGAAACCTTCATCCCATCTTAAGTTGTGAAAATGTTTGTTCAACCATTTGTTTGTAACTTTCGCTTTAGTTGTTAGTCTATTAAATGGTACTGGAGGTTTGAACAAATAATGATAAACTACTGATGTGTTCATGTCCAAGATTACTAATTCTTTAATAATAAAATTACCATCATTTCCTCGGAAAGCTTGAAATTCAATTATACCTCTTTTAACTTCCATTATATGTGGCGCATTAGAAAACGAAACCCGTTTATTCATGATGAAGTCTTACTAACAACTGACTTAAAAATTGAATGAGCCGATGTTTATAACAGACAGGATTGTTCTTCTTCTTTCACTTCTTGTGCCACTTCATCAATATTAAAATTGGTGTGATAGTTGTTTAATTGTCTCCACATTTCAACTTCTTGAGGTATTCTATTAAAGATTGAAGTATCCACGGGACCGTATAAAATTGGAACAAAAGGTTTTTTGTCCAATGTATCAATTAGATAGTCTTTAATTATTGCACTTGAAAATATTAGTTGTTTCAAATATCTGGTGACGGGACCGGTAGTACAACTTAAAGTGTAAAATTCTTCTTTAGTGAAATATAATTTAACATTATGTGTAGTTAAATCTCTGAAGCGAACAATTTGTCCTCCACGATGTTTTACTATATCAACTTCAATATTTGATTCCAATAAACTTAATCTTGTTCTTCTTCCAAATGTGTTGTTACTTAAATAGCACTCCAAAAGATGTAAATGTTTCATGAGAGATTCCCAAGTAGTTTCACTGAAAGTAACCATTTTGTTTCCATGATTTAAAATAACAATTGGTGAATAATCCATTGATTTTAAAATTCCAACTGATATACTTTTTGTCATGCATGAAGAAATTGGGTAGATAATCCGAAGAAATACTTCTGTTAAAATATTGGTTGTAATGTTAACTTCAACCTTCTTCCTTTTTACTTCTTTTTCAGCTTTTTCTTCTTCTCTCTTCTTATGTTTGTTGAATTTTAGGAACTCGTCCATTTCTCGTTCAACTTGTTTTTCTATATCTGAACTATTATCATCCATTGGAGGTGTATTTTCTTCTCCGTTAGTAGAATTCATCTTGCGAATGATGTTTCCCATACGACGGTTGAAGATAGAATGAAGTTTCTACTAATTATTTTCTCGCTTTTATATTTTTCGTAAATCCTTGAAATTTATACAATTACATAATTGTTTGTTTTCAACTTGTCTTTCACAAATGAAATTCTAACCTCAAAAATTAAAGCAGATAATTCTAACCTCAAAAATTTGCAGTTGTTGTACAATTCTTCTTAAAGTACATTCTTCACAATTCCGGTCAGCGGTGTGTAAGTAACTATTTTATCATGTAGAATTAGACAGTATGCCGAAGTTCCATCCGCTACTGGTTCTTCAAATTCCATTTCAATTTTTATATCCACACTTGATGATTTTACCGATTCATTTTGTTTTGAACAATCGATTACAATTATTGGAGCCTTGGAATAATACTGGTCAGGTGATAATAGTGGTGTATTAGTCTTTCCATAATATGATGATTGAAATCTTGCATACATATCGTATAAAATGGAAAAACGTTTATTGCTGAACATGACATTCAAATTGTCATAGGGAAAGAATTGAGAGTTTAGGAAAACTTTACAATTCTTTATTTTACAGTGATCAAATTGACCAGCATTTGCAGTGATAACATCTTTTCGCTTAGTTTGAAAACCGAGTATTATGTACCTTGCTCGTTCCAAGTAAGTTGATGTCTTGACGGTCCATGTTTGTCGTTCTGTCTGAGGTAGTGTAGGGTATTCATGAAATTCCCAACTTCGGAATGGCATCACAATATCACGGTCAGATTTCAACTTTCTCAATAATAGGATTCTATGTTCATCAGCCAATCTTACATGAGGTACTCTCCAAACAACTTTATCCAACTGTAGTTGCCATTCCAGTTTATCTTCCGTAGTTGCAGGGTCTGCAAGTATCAAGTCCTTATTAGTTGAAGATCTGAGTAATACTAATTCTTGTTTGACATTTATTATTACCCGTTTGTAATCTTCAGCGAATCCCAAAAGCAATCGTAAAGGTACATGAAAATCAAAGTGACCGTTGGAAGCTGGTGTTATAGTGTCTTTATCGGGGGCAACCCATCCGGCAGTGACTATTGAATTCTTCTCATGCGGTGTTAATGATGTTAATCCTTTCAATGTTGTTGTTAAACCAACCTTTTTTGTTGAATCAACCGTCACCCCTGATATTTCATATCTTATTTCATCAAAAAGATATGCCATCGGGTTATTTATAAAAGGAACTGTTGAAGCAGTTTTTCCATCCAATTTTAATACCCGTCCTTCGATGTACAAGTAACTTTCACACGGTAAAGTGTAAATATCTTGTTGTTGAATGGGGATCCTTATTTCATCGTTATTGTTTAATTTTGATGAAGTGTAAGGGTTGTGCGTGTGATATTCCTTCTCCCATAGTGTTTCGTCGAACGTTGGTCCTTGAGATATATCCAGGATATCCATCGCTGTTAAGTTTCAATCCAATCTTCTGTAGAAAACGAATGTTTTCCGATGTTAACTCTTCCAATGTCGAGGAGCTACTGAGCTCCCGACTCTTCCGTTGCGGTTTAAATGATAATCCCATGTTGACTTTTATGTTGCTGCTCTGATGTGTATCCGTATAGTAATTGTTTCTCCTCTAAAGTCAACACTATGACCGTCTTGATCCAATATGTTCAGTACGATGTCTGAAATGAAACTGGTGTTTAACGGTAGGTATATCAAGTTTTGTGGCTTCTCAACAATTTTAAAACCAGGAGCTACTGTTGGATAAAATGTATGTAAAATATGTTGATTAACTCCATCTCTATACGATCCGTGTATAATGTTGCACGTGACATCAATACTATTTACTTTCAATATTGTTACAGTTGAATCACCTGAATGAGTAGTTCCAGGAGTTAAGATTTTCTTTTTTGTATCTGTAAATCCAAGTAAACTGCCAATCGACTGTTCCAAGCTGACATCAATATAATATTTTGAAGTTATTTCTGCTTTTAAAGTATTATTGTTTCCTTTAACGGTGATATTGTCTTCTCCGAGTTGTTTCTGTAATAATTGGTTTATATCATCAATTTCATAAGCTCCAGTAGGAAATGTAATTATTTTCAATTCTGAGTATTTTCCTGCAGCATCCTTAGTTTCATAATAATGTAGTAAATTGTTCTTCCCTTCCGTAACATTAGGAATTGAGTTGTAGGTAGTCAAATCAAGTAATGCCGCTTCCCATAATCGTTCCTTGGATAGACGCAATGCTGGGAACAGCGTACTTTTTAATGTGGATGAATTTCCACTCAATGACACTGTATACGATGACATCTTAAAGCTGACTGACACTTTTCGCTAGAAACTCCAAACATAAATGCCCACATATTTCAGTATTGTTAGGTTGTTCTCTTTTGTAATTGTAAAAAATGTTTTTTGAGTTTCGAAAATAATGTTGAAGTTCTTTTGGCGGTGGTAGATTGCCAAAACTGTCAAAGTAGTAAATGGTTTGTCCGAGCTTTTTATAGCATACCCAATGAGTACCTGGACCATAGGTGGAATCCAAATTTACTATTCCAGTTTCATTTTTCCATATTTTAGTTGGTAATGCATCTTTCATAAAAACTCCTCGAAAGAATGGTATTTTCAAACATTTTACATAATCATTTAACTGATGATTTGTTAGGGCTTTATTTGGAATTATTAATTGATTCTTCTTATTTAGTACACACGGTATGGTCTTAGGTATAAACCTGCTCCGTTTTTTACCATTTGCCAAACAGAAGTCTTCTTTATACTTGCTTTATGAGTTCTACGACGTCCTTTTTTAATGTTTCCACCTCTTTTGGGTGTGCCTCTCTTTGCAGGTCTTCCTCTGCGACGTTTTCCACCACCTAACTTTGCTTTCGTCTTCATGGCTGTAGTTACTGCCCAAGCCGCTGCTTTTTCTGCAATACTTGCGTCACTTGATTTTACTCTTTGCCAAGCTTTTTCTGCTAGAATTTTATCTGCTATTGATCTATTTGTTGAATCTTTATACTTTGAATATGCTATATCGTGTTCTTTGCAAGCTTGATCTAATTTATTAATTCCAGGATCTCCTCTTGCTAAACGTTTTGCCAACTTAGTTCCAGGTCCACAATATTGATAACCTCCGGGCAGATGTAATTCGTATGGTAAAGCGTCTATCGCTCGATTCACAACAGCACCAATTGGAATCCGTCTGAGCAGGGATAATGCAGCTGATGTTAAACCACGTCCTCTCTTGCCGCTGTCTTGACGACGACTGAGCGATACGGTCTTCATTATGCTGTTTTATGTAACCAACGTCTTCACTCTATGAAATACTTTATGCTAATGAATCCTTTTTTGTATATTCTATACTTAAATATTCATAAGTTTTACTAGTATCTATCAATGATTTCATCTTTAATCCATTGGTTTCTCTGAGAATCTTCGATTTTATTGTGTTTCATCGATGCATTAATCAAATGATTATGCATATCAATAACTACATTACCTACAAGATTCATTACATACTCTACATTAGTAGCATCTTTGTTACGTGTAGGATTATCAAGATATGTGATACGTTTACCATTACATGTATACGCAGATGGATCGTTATTAGAGGTTGCTATAACTTGATTAATAGTAGCAACATCATTCGGAGCTATTCCTGCTGATATGTTAGATATTCTTTTATTTTTTCCATTATATACGTTATTTATTTTATCTAAAACTATAGTTTGTTTTACAACAACACAATCCTGATCATCTTTACCAGATTTAACTTGGGTTAATCGTCTACCTTTACATATAAAATTAACACCAGTAGCTGATAGTTGTGGTACTTGTGTTAAAATAACAGCATCATGTTCTTCCGTGCCTAAACTTATATTTGACAATCTTTTATTTTTTCCATCCCACTTGTCATTTTTTAGTTGTAGTAAGGTAAACTTTTCACTGCCTTGCATAAACTCATCACCTTTCTTTGACACCACCTGATTCTGTTTAACAAAAGCGGATGTTCCTTTTTTCAAGCTTTCATTCATTTGTCTCACGGTAGCAGCATCAGATGGAGTTGAACCATCTTCCAGATTGGACAACACTTTTCCATGACAATCAATAACAGCACTATTATATAAAATACAATTATCTTTAATGTATTTTATATTAACACCATCACTTTCTTCTTTAGGATATCCAATATCGTTTATAGTATATTTATAGAAGGAAAATCCCATCTTTTTTCTTTTCTGGTATTACAGAGTGCAAATAACGCTTATTAATTGTATCTGTATCCTCGGTTGGATCTGCCACATTAGTTATTTTATAATTTAAAGCATTGTACTTTTTTCCACTTTTAGTCTTTTCCAACAGTAAAGCATATTCCATCGCAGATAGAAAATAGCCTTTATTAACAACATCTCCATTGTTGACTGGTTTTGCAACGTTAATAACCCTGTGAGATTTTGCATCATACAGTTGGTTGTTGTCGAGTTTTAAACTTGTAGATGTTTCCTCCTTTACTGTCTTTAAATTTGTTGCATCTCCATCTTCTTCTGGATCTTTAACAAACTTTAAACGTTTATTATTTATGTTATAGTCACCTTCGGGTGTTTGCGGTAATCCACTTCTTTTTCTGTTTTCTCCAACTTGCACTCCTAACGCGGAGTAGCGTCCGAACTTGTCGACGCTCATGTTAGAACTGACACATTATACACCTGCAACTCTTATATATCCGCGGACAATTATACAATTATGTCGCGATTCCTGAGTTCATCAATCAGAGCTACCCATTCATTATTTAAACCTGTATGACCAGCTTCCATGGCTTCATGCAATAGTCTCATTCTATCAACCAATTTATTGATGTCATTGTAGTAAATCACATTTGTATTGTATAGATTTTTCATCAATCCTTTACCAGATGTTGAAGTATCTCCTTTACTCTTTTTACCATGTTGTTCAAGAAGTGATAAATCCATAAGTGATAAAGATTTTCTTTTCAGTGGTTGTCTTACCGCTGGTGCAGTACGTAATGTTGGCAATTTTCGTGGAGGAAACAACTTTTTTATAACGATGTTATATTTTGTTGCACGTGAACGATTAATCATTCCATCCTTTAAGTAGTTTCTTTTATGAGCGCTAGTATTTTGTAGAATCTCCTTAAAAACACTTAAATCTTTGGATGAATATCTTAGTGGTATGTTTTTAAAAATTAATTCATATAATCCTTTTGTTCCTTTATATCTATGCTCACCAATAATGATGTAATCGTCTTGTGTTATTTCAAGCTTTGAATCGCCAATCTTCAATTCATTCCCATCAATTCTTGCTCCGTATACGTGTGATCTACTCAAATTCGGGTTTGATTTCATGTCATGTAGCATTTTCATTATATATTTTCTTCCAAGAGGTCCATGTTGTAATATATCGCTACTCAATTGAGTTAAATTTGGAATAGATTGTTCAGCTTCAGGTATTGGCTGTTCTTCTTCCTTTTCAACAATTGGTTCTTCTTCTTTTGTTTCTTCTTGCTCACTAGCACTTGTATATGAATCATC
>CM061533.1:265564417-265591157 GCA_030545055.2 Neoaliturus tenellus
AAACTTGGGCGATTCATGTAGCGCTCCACCGCAACAGGGCGGGAAGCAAATTAAGCAGACTTTACAAGGGTGAGATAATGTTGGCGAGATAGCCGCTAGGTGAATTAGTGACGTGGGACTCCCAGTTAGAGCCTGAATAACAGTTACTTTTCAAAAATTATCTTTTCATTTTAAATGCCCTGGATTTTGGTTCACTTTTGATTAAATTAAATCAAAAACAAATTTAATTTTTATTTTGGCTTAAGACAGAAAATAAATTTGTATGTCATATACTAAATATTTACATTTACAGATTATTATTGATTTCTATTTTAAATAATAATATCGTTAATAATAGGTCTGGCACGAAAATGTCATTTAGTAAATACAATTAATGATTATTGAATAATTAGAATAGTGATGATTCATTAATTCGTTCTGAACCACATTTTAGGCTGTATCGGTTTGTGTCCAATTGAATTACATAAGTGGAAATCACTAAACTACCGATCTATGTCATAAATATATATATGACATAGGCCTAATAATCTTTTCCTTATGTTTTTTATGAAACTCACACTTCACCGTATACGTGAAACTCACATTTTCACATATTATTTTTTATACAAAGCTTTTAAATGGAAGTTATTGGCCATAATCGTGTTCCCGAAAGACACTTTTGGGGTACATATCGTGCCGTACATAAATATCTATACTATTTGTCATAATGTACACTAACTAAACTTACTACTTGATTTAACCAATTAACCGTTTTAAAATCCTACAAAGTATTGCCAACACTAACTTCACCTTATTTTAACCATGCAGTGTTCAAAAAATCCTTATGACGAAAACATAGTTTTGCACAGTTGATTCAAGATAATTATTTCTAACAATTTGAGAGAAGTAATTTTTAAACTCCTCTAGTTATTATGACGAATAAATTGAGTTTAATTAGGTCTTAATTAGTCAATTAGGTCTAATCTTTACAGCATTTATTTATAAGAATTTACCTAATATTTACACGTGTATAAGCTCGAAGTATTAGTAAATTGAGAGGTTGTTATGTCGATATCTGACTGATGGAATGTTAGATCGCGTTGAGAATAATCTTATGGAAAATTTAAATTGCCGGTTGATATTTGCCTCAGTGTAGGTTACTGCATTGTCAAAATATAAAAATATAAATTTACCGTTCAAATGTAAAAATTATAATTTTATGTTTTCAGCCATGATTTAACCACTCACTCCAAGATGCTATAGTTGTTTGGTTTACATTAACTCAAAGTTCTCCTTTAAACAAGACGAATTTCTTGCTTCAACAATTTATCAAGCTGTCACCAGTGGCTGTCAGTTCAGCTGCAGGACAGCCTGACGCCGTGGCGTGGGCGGAGTGGTGATCAAAGCTGAAAATTGTGTATAGCGGTGAATTTGCCAAACAACTTAAAAAACGGATACCTGTCATTATTACCACACGATCTTTGCTGTGAAATTGGTAGTACGGTAAATATATACGGTAACAAAATTAAATATAAAATCACATGCAATGCAACCTGAGGTCGTTGGCATTATAAGAGCCAAAATTCATCCTCCGATGAATAAATAGAGACTGTCATCCATTATGACTTCAAACAATTTAAAATATAACTAGAACAGTTATCTAATAGGAGGAGTCTATGGGAAATCTTTAAAAATATAAACGCCAACTACAGAGTATGTTAATGTTTTCTGTGAAGACTAGGACTCAAAAAACCAACTTTGTTCTAGATGTCATTGAAAAATAAATTTTGTTTCTTTTGACCCAAGGACTCACATCAACTTGGAAGAAAGAACAAAAAATTTATTTTTGATTGTTGCCTCCGGATTACTTTTCAATTACATTATACAAGAGGTTGAATTCTTGAACTGTCACAGTAATCCTTATCCAGTAGTACAGGCTACCGGTTCGACACGTCAAAAGTGTCGTCGTCGAGCTTAGAGTGTGAAATTTTCCTCCTTCAAGGTAATAAAGTCTTTGAAACACATTTAATACACTAAATATAAACAGACGCACATTTTACACCTAACACAACATATAAAACTGTATGGCCAATTATGTCGGCGCGGCTGCAGGTTCAGGGGTGTAACTCTAGACGCTACTCTAGATTTATCTAGGCTTATATCGAATAATTGTATTCGATGGATATTTTCTATTTAGTTCCATAGTGAAATATACATTTGATATTTAAGTCTATTTCAACCTTAAAAAATCAGTGCACCGTGGCCCAGTTTGGCTAATTGTCACTAGCCAAACTGCCAATCTGGTCGGTCTTCGTTGTTGTTGCAGCATTAAACATTGTTTACGTTTAAGAAAAAATGTTAAAATTTAAAACTAATTAAAAACCTATGTTTGCATTGAGTTCAAATAAAATAGAATTATTGGTTCATTAAACGTCAAAGCTTTGAAGTCAAAGTGGGTTAATGGAAGTTACCGCTTCATGTTCGTTGCTCCTTTCTCAATTCTTTGGCCGTGCAGTTTTCCATGTGAGCCTGGTGACCCTTTTGGATTACTACACACTACACACTACACACTAGGTATAGGTGTATTGGTGCAATAAAAACTAAAATCGGATCAAAGAATCACAAATTGTGTTTGTTTTTTAGTATTGTGTTGTGTGATTAAAATGTTGAATCTCAAAAGGACCGGATGGTATTTCCAATATAACTCAGATTTACTTATTTCATTACATATAAACATGAGTGCTAAAAAGTCTGGAAATGGTTTAATTATTTTAACATTAATATGGCTAGAAATTTAAAACTCTACAAATTGAACTGGAAGCTAAAACCCCATATTGAGCGTTATCAATGAAGGCGTTATCTCATGGGGTCCTATAAGGAGTCAGAAGATAATATAAGTGTAAGCATACAATTATACAGTATGCATATCTGAAGGCGTTACTAAGTATAGTATAATGCCACAAACCCTACCTTGAGACTCTAAACGAGGATAAAAATGGCAACAACTTCTGACATATTCAACCTTTTGAGGTCGGGTTTGTGGCATATTTTGTGCATATTGGTCTAAGGAGGGAAACGAATTTGATTTAAATTTATGTAAGGTAAGATATAGACCGATGACTTTTCCTAAAATACTTCATTTGGGGACGGCCCTTGGAGGATGTCGTAAAAAGAAATTTATCGATCTATATCATACCAGACACCATTTTAAGTTTTTTTTCCATTCTGACCAATGTGCTACGAAACCGACAGCCGAAGGTTGAATTGTCAAAAGATTTTGTAGTATCATCAATCCTGTTGCACAACAAATCAACAAAGTGAATGTGAATTATAGTCTGTCAGTTTAAATATTATGATAATACGTATGCAAAAAAGTAAGTATATAGGTTCGTAAGCACAAAAGGATAAAAATCATATTTGTATGATTACCGTGAACACCTATAGTAAATAAAAAATCACCAACTTCACTTTCACTTTTATATACATGTATATCGTCACATATTTCCCTGTGACATTACATAAGCTTTTTTTAATTTAGCTATAAATAGCTCTTTTTTTAGGTTAAGTGTGTAGAACATAATTGTGGCTAATAATTTTCTAATATGGTTTTCATGCAAAGTCCTAATGGTTTCATTCTGATCCAAATTTTCATTTTGAGCCGGGGATTACAGTTTGTTTTCTACCAATTAAGGCAAATGTTGATTTTTTATCAACTCCTAGCTTGTGTTGAACTTTATTCTTACTTCAAAAGAGAATTAACATTTATACCGTTCCTACTAAACAAAAAACTTTAAGTGCAAAAATTAGATGTTTTTTTTTTATGAAAAGTTTATCTGTATCAAGTGGATTGTGTAAATGGAAAGGTCAAATACTCGTAATTTTAATCATAATGGGATGACCCTACCGTGTTATATAAAATCTAAATGCAATCGGTCTGTAGTGTCGCAACACAAGTACATCAGTAACTCCACAGCCTAGGTTACAAAACAGACCAGTCGCCATGCCGGTCACGTCTCTCCTTTATTCTGTTCTTGTCGCTTTCTTCTGTAAAAAAAAAGAAAAAATAACATACGCCCACTTGTCCGATACATTTGACCGATATGAACCATTTTTACTGTAAAGAGTTACTAATCTGAAAAAAGAGGAGTTAAAAAAAATCAATGAAACTATTTTCTTCATTTAGACTTAATCTCACGAACGTTCTTTGTATTTTTATTGGTTTTATATGAATTATCTAAATAAATCTTTAAAATACAAAGAGTCAATCAAATCCTTAACATAATACTTTTGTGATTCGGCTATAAATGGCTTATGTTTGAAATGGATACGATTGAAAACAATAACAACTGGTGAAGACGTTAAAAAACAACAATCTGATACAATTATAGTTACTTCTTTCTATTCTCCCATTCAACCCAGATCAAATGATAAATTATGTAGTAAATTAACATAAAATTAACTAACTTTGTTAAACTTGTATTATTTTCCTGTATTTTTTCTATTTATTCATCTCTATCCATTAATTTTTCCTAGATTTTTTTCTTCTAGCTTTGTTTTTTTAGTTTTACATTTCTTGACTGCAGTAAAAGCTTTGGAATTATATATTTGCCTAAATATAAGTCAAATTGAAAACTTGATGTACTTAGACAACCAGATTCAGAGTTAACTAACCGGTGTGAGATTTTTGTTATAAATAGGCTAGCTTTGCACCTTTAAAAAGGTTTTATAATTAAAAACGAACGCGAAAAATTTCGATACTTCATGCTGTAAATATTTCGTTCTGTAAACTTTTGGATATTGGGAAGTGAAGCAACACTTTCTATTCTTTATACATAAATCTTTTATAAGTCTGCATATCAATCATGAGCGAGTGTTTTTATTGTTAAAATTACAAACACATGTATGCAAGTATTACACGAATGAACCTTAGATAATTTCCAATTAAATGATTATTCCGTGGCTGGTGTTGCTCATGAGGTTACAGGTCATTATACTGCTTCTTGAATCTATACAATAACATTTAAATGTAAACATATCTAATTAAAATGTAAAAAATAAATATACAAAAATTTGATAATGAGAGTAATAAATTAAAAATTCTTTGTAAATGGGCAACTTTTAAAACTTCGGGATAAATGGGGGGAGGGGTAAGTAAACCTTGGAGGAAGTTTTAAAGAAAACTCGATTAGCTTAAGTCACAAAATACCTAAATTTAATGTCTTGGAATTAAGAGTAATATGCCTCAAACCCGAAATCGGGAGATCGAATATCTCGGAAGTTATTGCATCTTTAATTTTTGGTCGTAAGTTATAATTTAAATGGAAAGTTTGATTGCCTGGCATATCCCGCTCGATTACAAATTTTAATGTGGATTTCGGCATCATAATCTAATAACTAAGTGATTTAATTTGATGTACATATCAACCCATGCTTACATTTAATACTTACTCCTGGTTGGTCGTCTCTATAAGTGAGTTATAAGTAGGTTAATATAACCAGGAATGATGTGGGAAAATTGTTGTATTAAACTATTGTGGAGCAACATTTATTAAAGAGTTACCAGATTTAACTGTCTCAGTGTACGTGTTTATTTTGTCTTTTAAAAATGCACTTTTTAAACTCTTTAACGGGAGAAACATCTATTAAATGTTCAAATCTGTGGATTAAGAGAGTTAACTTGAACTATAAAAATACATATATTAATGTCAAGATTTGGGTGAGACGGCATAAATAAGTTAAAAATTTTAATAAAAAGCTGAGTGAAATATAATTTTTCCTACACATGCTGTCAGTAAATATTGACGTTTAACAAACGTGGCTGCCTGTACTACCCATTATGTTCTGCATGTTTTGCATTCATCCTACAAGGGAATATGTATTTTGATGAAAAAAAGTTATCCTAGTACAAAATATAACCACATTTGCTTGGTTTGATTATTTATTAAATAATAAATCAAAATTAACTTTTTCGGGCTTTTAACATAATTATTAAGATTGAGGGACCTGAGGGGGGGGGGGCAGCTAGGTTGCGGGGCAAGTGTTTGTTTGCCAAGGTCCAGCTGACCGTTCCCACAATTCATCCTTTTCCTTTATCTTTTAAACATAAGAGGTGCTGTACATTACAATGAATTTTTTCCATAAAAATATATATAAGATATAAGGTAAATATTTTCTACATTCGTCCAATATTCGTCAATATTAGCACGTACAACTCAAACACTGGGCTCCATAGCAGTCGCCGTGGTAGTTAACATCTTTTCTGGTTGAAAAGCAATTGTTCATAAAGTGCTAATTAAAAATGCCATGCCATTGACTATACGCTTGTTCAAGAGTATAGTTAATGAGTCTACCTATGACTCAATGTGTCTGTGATGAAATGGTACCAATTACTCTGACCCATTACTGATTCATAAAAACTCTATTTTATATAAACTGCAATTAAATTGTGAAATATTTTTCTGATGTAATTTTTACTTAATACATACTATTTTTAAGTAAAAAAATACCATTAAATAAATTCATACCTACTATTTCAGACTTACTTGTTTATGTTCCACAGCAAACGCCAATTTACCAAGGTTGCTTATATAACTAAGAAGCTGTTACCACGGCTCCGCCCACGATAAATAAATAAATCTTTTTCTCTAAGAATTTATTGAAACTTTGAAGTCCTGTGGTATTGAACCCTAAAGGTATTTTGCAAAACCTTTTCCTGGTGAGCCCTTATAAGCAAAGAGGAACGTCCATGCCAAATTTCGACCCCGAAGTCACTATAGAAGTCCTTTGGGTTGGAGCCCTGAAGGTTTTTGCAAAACCGTTTCTTAGTGAGTACCAATGAGCTAAGAGGGACGACTATGCCAAAGTTCTACTACGTGGGCCCTTTATTTTTAAAGTCGATGTTTCCTTCATTCGTATCCGTCGTCAAGAACATATAGAAGTCCTGTGGGGCGGAACCCTAAAGAAATTTGCCAAACACAATTCTTAATGTGCAAAACTTCAACCCCAAAGGCCCTATGGGTTTGGATATTCGTTGTTCCCTTGATTCATATTTAAAATTGGCCATAAAAGGATCGAAAACCCATAGGACAAACAGTAATTTTGAAGTCCTGTGGGGCTGAGATCTATAGAAATTTTGCAAATTAGTTTTTTAGTGAGCAACAATGAGCATTAGGTATCTTCCATGCCACATTTTTAATTCGCAGGCACATATTCTCTTTTTGAAGTTCTGGAGGACGGAGCCTTGAAGCAGAATTGCAAATTGTGTCTTAGTGAGCACCTACGAGCAAAGAGGAAACGTTCCATGCCAAATTTCAACCTTGTATACCCTATGATTATGGGGATACTCTGATATGTGAATGAGTGTTTTTTGACACATGTATAGCAGATAAAAGTAACACAAATTAAATGTATAAATTGTTACAACCATAGAAATAATGTTTAATTAATGGATGGGCAACTTAATTCTTGTTTAAGTTTGTAATGTTTCATTCGCCACATCCATTATTTTAGTATAAGTTATTTGTTATTTGATCATGTTAGATTTAATTCAACGAGTAATTTATGAAGACCAAACAATAATTCAGTATTAAAAAAAGATGATTTTATGCGTTTATTACTTTATGTTTGCTAATGTCAGTATATACGAATATTCCATCTTATCACCCCTCAGAACATAATTATCATGATATCTTAATAATTTATTATTTTATCCGGAATACATTTAATATGACTAAATGATTTCAAATTAAAGAAATATCCCAATAAAATACCCACTAGCCTAAGTAATTATTTATTATGTAAAAGAGTTGCAATACAAATTAAAACATTATATATATATATATATATATATATATTCAAAAACCAAATTTACCAATTAATCAAAATCACATCATCCAGTGTTGTGTTAAGTGTTTGTGCTTCAAGATGTGACCCCTAAGAACCAACAATGAAGAACGTGTGAACCCCAGAGAGACACCACTGACCTTTCTTCTTGATCCAGCTTCCCTAGTGTTAACACCTAAATTTTTCATAAGAACACAGTTCCTCTATTTAAATAAATTTCCCAGTCTGGACTAGAAATTTATTCTAGTACCAAGTAATAGGGACATATCCCAAATAGTACTCAATAAAATTTAATCCCATTTTTTTTATTTATTTAACCCCCAAATACAGCCTACTTGGCGAAGAAGCATTGAAGCAGGATTGGTAAGATCCTTCCATACATCAATCAACATCCAAGACAGTGAACAAGAAGACAATAGACTTGAACCATATTCCTATCATTTTGTGAACAATTGACATTATTTTTCAGTATTCAAAATTTATTCAAAACATTCATTTTCATTTCCAAATTAAATATAAAATTGAGGTTGCTTGTCAGCACGAGTTCCCCTCCCTGAGAAAAATAGATTTTAATTTATTTCATTGTTAGACACAGCTGATGGACATTAACCTATATTGTAAAGCAAGAAATAAAAGGACTAAAATAGCCTATACCATTTGTTATCCACTATAATTTATAATTTACCAAGCATAGATTCCAATTAAAATTGTATTATTGATAGGGTAATAAAATTTATATATTATTTGTAACAAAAAATAGTCTCATTATTTCACATAGGTCTAGATAGCAAATTAGCCTAGAGTACTCACCAGGTTGACCTAGAAAGAACATAACACAGATAAAACAAATAGTTATACCAATACACCACTACTAATCAATAGACAGGATAATATTTGTCAAAGCCTTTATTTATCATATCAATTATTTAAAGCTACTTATATTGTTAATAAAATGTATCTTAAATCTATAAGCCATTATGGCGATCGTCTCCAAATAGGATCGATACGAACTATCGTATCGCAACAGACAGAGAGACTGGTGGTGGTGGTGGTTTTTACAAGTTTTAATCAGAGTAGACATGCTGGAGGAAGATTAACACATGACTACATATAAATGAGACAGCATATAAAATATAAACATGAATACATGTAAATAAGATAAATATTCATGGCAACTGCATGCAACATAGAAAATTTATGATAATCTAATAAATACATAACATTGTGCCACTCGCCAATGAGTGGTCAAGTTTCACTCTTGAAACAGCCTTGCTTCGTTTTTGTAATCAAATATATCAAGCTATACAACCTTTTAAAATGAAAACCTGAGTAAAACAAGCCAGTAACGGATATGGAAAATAAATGCTCGGTTAAAGGATTAAAAGGAGAACAAACATTGGATTCATATTCATTCTCAGGCAATACAAATGTACAGTTTAATCCAGACTAAAAGTTGGAAAGTTAAACATTTTTTAATTTTAGTTTTCGCGTGTCAAATTATATGATATTAAAACTTCTGTCACAACGATTGAGAAACTTTGTACTTTAATACACTATTCTTGTTATAAGCTAGTAAATGGATGTCTTTTCTCTTTTATAACCTGACAGCTTTTACAAATTTTAAAAGTCATTACATATTTAAATATAATAATGATTTAAAATCTTTCAAATCAGGTCTGTGGAAAGATTAATTTTTTAATCAAACCTTTTAGTACAAGTGGTTAACAGAATGTTTATTGGATTATAATAATCCATACATAATCAAAACAGTAATATTACTGCCAAAATCTGAGAGTGTTATCTTAAACCTATATCGGGGATACTATAAATTTGTTCTTTTGATATAAATTTAGTTTGTACAAAAAATTATACGCTGGCATGCATCTGTCAGCTGATAATCAGTAAATTTTTATGAATGTGTTAGGTTACTTAGAATTTATATAATTTAATATACATTGTAGCGAATTTCAAAAAACTTTAATTCATTGTATTCTTATCCTACATGTTAAACGCCATAAATTGATCCCTCAAAGGTTGAAAACCGTTGAGCCGTTGCCAGGCTACGAATCGAACAAATCGCTACCTTTTATTAAATGTAACGATTTTGGACCGCCCCCATAAAAAGATCTGATTTATGTTATTGTGTTCCACGATTGATCCGGGTTATAATTCCGCACTACTTTGCAATAATTTCTTCATAAACCGTATTTTAAATTACAATTGTTACTTAACACACCGTATCTGCAATTGGTCATTGAAGGAAAGACATAGTCATTTGATGACAAAGTAAAGCGAGATGATCTTCAATGTGAACTTTTGTTTGTTTTAGTCCTAAAAATGAGTTTAACTAAACATTTAGTTTATAAACCTAATATAAATTTTTTTACGAGCAAGATTTTCATTATTTTTAGGTCCCAAAATGAAATACACATTAGAAATGTTATAGTATCATCGTATTTAACATTTTACACGACAAAAAACTGTTAGTAATTTTGGTTTTAGACATGCCTGTAGTCAGATTTCATTCATGAAATGTGCATTGTACGGGGTGCGAGGTGAAAGTTAGCAGTCACTCCAGAGACGTGTTTGGCAACCATCCATTTCATCTGTCTAATAATTCAATAAACGTGTCTACACGAGTTCAACTGTCATGGTGAATGTCCTAAATTTAACAACGACAGATGTGTGCCTTCAGATACTACACAAAACTTTAGAAGGATACAGGGCATTAAAAAATTAATGATATGAATCTGAAACACTCGTGGGACAATTATTGTGTGCTACCTGTGTTTAAACTTAGATTATAATTCCTAATCGATTTTGTTCTACTAATATAGCGCTCAAAAGTGAAAATTTCAAGTAAAAATTTTTTGTATAAAAATTAACTTTATTATGGTTTATTTCTATTTAACATGTCTTGTAAATTAAAAAAAAAACAATTAGTCTATAACCAACGGTGTTTTAAGCTTAGGACAGTTTTTCCAGCACAGCGCATAAATACAAAGGGAAATCTATAATTTTGTTCCACTGTCCGCTTATAATTCCGCACTACTTTGCGTTACTTTCTTCATATATCGTACTTTAAATTACAATTGTGACCTAGCACACCGTATTTAGACAGTTCAGAAAATGGACATTTCTCTCAATATCTTAGACATTTTAGCTACAGTATATTTTTACCTTGATTTTTTTTAAACAAGTAAATTAATTCTAGTCGCGGTACAGTATTTCTTTAATCATTCCAACAATATACAGGTGTACAGTAAATTGAAACAGAAAATGAAAGTAACAGACCTAATTCAATTCCCGTTATGGTTGAAATCAAATGAAATTGCCACAATGGTCGTGACTGGCCGGCCTGATGAAGATTGTTTTTCCTCTGCAACTTTCTCTAAAGATTCTGAACATCTTTATCCTCATTTTAAAATAATTATTAAAATTACATTAGAAATAAAAAAAATGTTAGTTTTTGTTACTAAAAGAATTTGGCTTCATTAAACGAGTTTCCTTCAGTAAATAATTAGATAAATGTGTTGAATGAATAAAAATTGAGTAAAATGATAATTCTTAAATGGTCATTTGGAAAAAAATATATACATTAAAATTATATCATTTGGTTTCATCCATCGTAAGAATATGTTGCTTTTTTGCAGATGTTCACGTGCATATACTTTAATAGTGTAGTAAAATTAGTCGGGAAAAATGAAATAATTTTTTGAAAGCTAATTTCTTTTGAAATGTGTTCTATGGCATCCCCTGACCTTCCTCCGAAAAGTCCCCTGAAATCCCATGTGGGGATCATGCTCAAAAATGAGGGGTTGGCCTCTAAGGAGTTAAAATAAATTTGGATACTAAGCATACTAAATTTCAATACATTCTAGAAGGTTAATATATATCAAATTAAAGGTCTTAAAATGTAGAGTACAATGCCGTAAACCCGACCTAAATATAACGGTCGGGAGAGAAATGTCATACGTTCAAA
Source organism: Neoaliturus tenellus (assembly GCA_030545055.2). Taxonomy (NCBI): domain Eukaryota; kingdom Metazoa; phylum Arthropoda; class Insecta; order Hemiptera; family Cicadellidae; genus Neoaliturus; species Neoaliturus tenellus. The sequence continues at coordinate 265,576,221 of CM061533.1, forward strand.
ATTTAGAATAAAATAATATTATCAAAACTTTGCAATGCAATAACTTCCGACATATTTGACCTTTCAAACACATATTTGGTTTTCGGCTATGCACTCTCCTTATTAAGACCTTTAAAATTATGTATAGCATGGCTATGGACTAAGAAAAAATTTTTAAAACTCCCTCTTTGGGACGTCCATGTAGAGGGTGGTTCAAGGGTAACATGATGGGCGTATGTCAAGATATCCCTATTTGCAAAGGTAATTGTATAATCAAACGTTTGCCGCAATTCGGACCTCAAAAGGTCAAGTTTTTAAAAATATTATTACATTTTTAAGCGTTTAGATGGGGTTTGCGGCATTAAATTCAACTACTTAAGAGCTTTAATTTGATATACATAAACCTATTGGTCGATGAAATACTTATTTCTGACTCCACGAGGGCCATCCCATCATTTTTAGGCATGTTGCCCACTGGGGATTACAGGGGACTTTTCTGAGGGAGGTCAGGGGATGACATAGAACACATTTCAGCAACAATTGGCTGTCCAAAAAATTTTTTATTTTCCAGCCATATTTTGGCTTAATTTTACTACACTATAAATGTAAACATAAAGATACAGTTTTTAGTATATGTTTTATTGTGTCTAAAGCAATAAAAAAAAAACGTTTTTCACACTTTACATTTACTAAATGTGTGGAATTGTAATGAAAAGATTGTATTCATCAACAAAATAAAAATAAAAATTTCAGATTCTGGTAGTTTCTTTCTTATAAATTCATACGTATCATTACAAAGTAATTTACGGATATATACAGGGTGTCTCTGAACTCTCTACCGACCTTTTCAGGTATTATTCCTGGACCAAAGACAAGTCAAAATATCATATTTAAATTGTCCGGAAATCTTTAGTTACTCACACAGCCGCCATTTTGTTTTTTTTCACATAATAATTTTTATTTCCATAACGGATGGTTGTATTAAGTTCATATTTGGTATGAATCTTTATCATACCAATGTACATTTTCAAGAAAAAAAAATTAATTTTTTCCACTGTATATTTTCAAAATGGAGGCCATTTTAAATTTTCAAACTGAAATATCTCAAATCGGTAAATTTTATAAAAATTTTACAAGTCACAAAAAAGTTGACAAATTAAATCATCTAACTAATGGTACCAAGTTTGTAAGGATATGTCAACAAATAACGGAGTTATTGCGATTTTATCTATGGAAAAACATTGATTTTGCATTAAAATCAATGCAAATTAAGGCTGTTTTAACAGAAAAATCTATGTTTTTCATTGATAATATCGCAATACTCCGTTACTTGTTGTCATATCCTTATAAACTTGGTATCATTGGTTAGATAATTTAATTTTTCAACTTTTTTGTGTCTTGTAAAATTTTTATAAAATTTACAGATTTTGAGATATTTCAGTTTGAAAATTTAAAATGGCCGCCATTTTGAAAATATACAGTGGAAAAAATTAATTTTTTTCTTGAAAATGTACATTGGTATGATAAAGATTCATACCAAATATGAACTGAATACAACCATCCGTTACGAAAATAAAAATTATTACGTGAAAAAACAAAATGGCGGCTGTGTGAGTAACTATAGACTTCCGGACAATTTAAATATGATGTTTTGACTTGTCTTTGGTCCAGGAATAAGACCTGAAAAGGTCGGTAGAGAGTTCAGAGACACCCTGTATAAGAATAAAAATATCTTTCTATAGGTCCGTTTAAGAAAAGGCAGCAATAGGTTTCATTAAACGGATTTGCAGTTCCAAATCATAAGAAAATCAATTAAATTACTGAAATGTAGGCCTGTTACGGGTAAGTAAAACTTTCCAATTATTCAGCCCAATGGCTGTGGCATATGATGACTTAACGTTACTTCCTGTAACACCATTAATCATCCAATTATACTGTTGAATATGAAATGTTTGTTGCTAAATACTGACTGTAATTCGTCATTGTGACAGTTCAAAACTAACATTCCCTAACAATCATGATCCTCTCTGCGACACTTACTGCAGTTGTCTATCGGGGAATCAATTTACGAAATAAATCAGTATTAAGGAGTTGTATTAAAAGTTGTTAATTGCGAATAGTTGCGGATAAAAGTTTCTAATTGTGAGAATCGAGTTTCTACAGAAGTTGGTAATGAAATATTCACCACCTGGTACTCGTAACTCTCAGAGGCTTTCCCTCTTTTGAAACTAGTTCACTCAAGGAACTTGCGTTGTATAAATCATAACAACTATCAGATTGTACTTTAATTTAATGATTTTAGACTACTCACACCAATAACATTGTTACTTATTGTAAACACGGTTAGACTGCATCACACTACATTAGTTATCCGAAAAATGTTGGGTAGGAGCTATAACTATAATAAAAGAACGTAAAAATTATATCAATCAAGTTAACGTAAGAGTGAACATATCAAGTATATTATAATAAAATTTGTTTCATCCTACTTGTTTTCACAATTTCTTAGAAATGAACACTTGTATATTAACCATGTAATTTTTATTGATGTATTTTTAGTAATATCTTACTAGGTAGTTTCTAACGTGTTAGATATTATTATTCATTATTAACATTTAAATGGTACATTAATTAGGTGACATAACGTCACATGTGTCCTCGTCAGTACGTAGTAACAGTGGCCCACGGCGGTCCCTATGCCAGCTGTCCCGGTCCCAGGGGAGTAAACCCCCCACCTGCATCACAACCACTCAGCCCCATCACAAAGATTCGGCTATCATTGGTAAATTTATGTTACTTGTAAATACAGAATACTATGGTACTGTTGTATGATGAAATAGGTAGTTTTTAACTTGACCCTGCACAAGAAATTCTTATTAGTGACGAATTAAAACTGTTAACAAGAAATTTAAACTTGTAAACAAAAATTTTCAAGTATCGTTCTTCAAATAACAGTTTTACTCATTATCTCTTTTTATTTTGTTTTGCGTACAACAAAATGAATGTTTGCTTTGTTAAAAAAATTCATTTTTTGCAAAGTAAACTAATTATTCTTCATTTGTTATGAAGATTATTATAGAACTGATATACAAAACGAAAAGTGATGTAAAAGTATCAGCTGATATTCATAAGTTAAAAAATACAAAAGAATAAAAAAGAAAGCATCAGAAATAGTAGTTTCAGCACTAGGAGCTAAAGTGGCTCTTTTTGGTACCCAATGAAATGTAATGAAATGAAAAATGTCTTTATTTTGGAGGCGAAGTTAGGACTAACAAGTCCTCTCTACCACTTAACCTCTAACAAATCTATATATATAATTCCGTAAGCGAATCGGTCCCCACGAAATATCTCGAGTTAGAAGAAAGATAGGGTAACGTATGATGGCTCAATTTAAAGCCTGAGGGCCAAGGACGCAAGGAAAAATACCAGAATCATCAAAAGTTACCTCGGCTTTGCCCTATTGGACCTTGAAGTTCCAATGTTAATCTAATGGGAAGACAATTTTTAGATCTACACGTGTGATTAAGCAGATGTTCCAGTGTTTTATCATAAACTCAGCTGGTTATTGAGTAGATATTTTGAGTTAAGATAACCGTATGGTTATAACTTTTTTACAATTGGCATATCACTATAAAAAAGGAAAGCTCTAATAGTTATGAACGGATTAAGGGATCCACAGGAGATTTCATTATCGTGACCTCATCTATGTCATTAAGAAAACAGGAGTGGAATGATTTTTATACTGAGTATACCAAAGTAAAAATTGGCTTGGACGTGGCATGGTTGATGTAGGTTGTCTTTACTCAGTGAGTGTCGTTTAGATATTACGTTAGCGCTTTATATATTGGCTATTTAGTAATTAGAGTTGAATCGTTTTGTTGAGTGTTTGTTTATATTCGACTGAATTTTATGTAAACTACTAACATTGAATAACCTCCACACGAGAATTTTTTTTGTTTTAGTTTGATCCATTCTCTGCTAATTCCTTTACGCATATCGAAGGGAAACAATATACGCCTGTTATTCCATAAAGCCCGGGAGCTTTTCATGTAAATGATAGTTTGCGAAAACTAGCAACATCAATCAGTGTTCTACTTCATTGAGAAAATACAAAATAGACTAAAATCAATGTACGAGGGATGTCGGTGGCATGGAGGCAAGGGACATGGGGGCACGGGAGAGACATGGGGAGAAAGGGGGTACGGCTGGGGGCACAGAAGGGCACGGAGGTACGGGGAGGAACGGCGGGGACGGTGGCACGGGACCGTGGGGAGCACAGGGGGTTCGGGGATATGGGGGCCCGAATGGCATCGGGGACACTGGAGATGGGGGGCATGAGGGGCACTTTGGAGGCATGGGGAACATAGGGGCAAAGGGGGAACGGTGAGCATAGGGCACGGGGCGGGTGCAGGGGCATACGGGACACTCTGGAGAGGCACGGAGATGCACTGGGGCAAGTGGTGGGGTGCGGGGGCAACAAGGAGCACGAGGGGCTTCGATGGCAAAAGGGGTGGATGGCATAGGGGGCACGGGGGCCACAGGGAGCAACTTCAGGCATAGGGCACGGAAACATAGGAGGCCAGAGGCACGTAGCAGCGTGGGGATTGGAAGGCACAATGGGAACTAGAGGCGTCGTCGGTGGCACGAGGAACGGGGGACAGATGGGCATTGCAGCACGGGGGAGGCTTGGGGAACATAGAAGGCATGCGGACCACAGGGAAGAAGGGTAGACATGTGGGAATGGGTGTACCGTGGGTGCGGGGGCATGGGGGCACGAGGATTGTTGGGGCCACTGGGGTTAGGGGACATAGGGATATAGAGGGTATGGGGAGGAATGGTGAGCATGGAGGCACAGGGGTATGGGGCATGGAAATGGGGGCACAAGGGATACTAGAGACGTCGGTTGCACGGGAGATGGTTGTGCATGAGGGGGGGGGGGCATTGGGGAGGAATGATGAACATAGAGGGCACGGGGACCACGGGAAAGAATTGCGGGCATGTGAGCACGGGAGAATGGAGCGCACATGAACATGAGGGGGCAAGGGGGTACGGGGCATGGAGGTAAAGGAAACACGGGTCAGGAGAGGTGAACGGAGGAGGCATGGGGTCACACCGAGTGTGAGAAGAATGGGGGGCACAGGGTTCCAGGGTAAAGGAGTGTACAGTATTAATGGGCTTATGATGTATTGAACTATTTTATTTACTTGACTTAAAAACTCATCATGAGCATGTTTAAGGTTAAAACTATTTTTACTACGTTCAGTAGTATAAAAATTCAATGATTTTTCTTTTTTTTCTACAAAATAGACTGCTGTATTTTAATACAGGGGAAATTTATTGGTAAATTACTGATTTGATACCGCCAAAAAGTTTCGTCAAGATTAGGAAATATTTTATTAGAAAACCCAAACGTGTAAATTCTTACTACAGCTTGAGAAAAATACAGTAATACTGCAACGAGGTGATAAATTGAAACTTATATTTAGAGACAACCTCACCATTTTGATTTTTAGGGGCCTTTGCCCCTACAAGCCACTAGTATGATTAAAAGCTATAGTATTAATTAATGAAAATGTATTAACTGTAATTAATACTTAGATTAATCAGGAGACAAACTGCTCAAGTTACACGTTAACTAACATTACAAAGAAACACATAACACATTCATACATGTCCTTCAGGTAAACGCCACGCCAGTGCCACAAACTCACTCGCGCCTGCCACGTAACAAAAGAAGGTCTTTGACTTCCGCCCCAAACTTTGCGCGCTTATCAATAGTTTTAATACAATCAGGAAGTGAATTCCAAAGTCTGCAACTAGAAACAATAAAAGATTTATTAAATACTGTTGTTCGGTGAATAGGAATAGCCAGGATGCGGGAACCTCTACGTCTATCCCGTGAACTTATTTCAGAAATGAATAAGAAATGATCAGAGAGATATTTGGGAACTTTGGAACTTATAATAGAGTGAAGCGAACGAAGTGTGTGAAATTCACGAAGTTCTTTTAATTTCATTAGGGAGAGTAAATTAAAATAAGGTGAAACATGGTCATTTCGCTTGAGACCAAAGATGAACTGGATACAGTAGTTCTGTGCACGCTGCAGTCTGTTGGAAATATCAACGGTCATGTCGCTGATCACTACATCACAGTAGTTGAAATGTGTCAAAACAAGAGTTTTTACAAGCATTGCCTTGACATTTAGTGGCAGATAGCTTGCAAGGCGTTTAAGACTGTGAATGGAAGCAAAGACCCGGTTGCATGTTGCATTGACTTGGTCAGTCCAACCCAAATGCTTGTTCAAGAAAATTCCCAGGTTCTTAACCTTGTCACAGTATTCAAGATTGTCGCCATCAACTCTTAGTCTGGGTGCAGTGAGTAGGTCAATTTTAGTCAACAGTCTAGGGTAACCAACAACAATTGCTTGTGTTTTTTTACGTTCAGTTTGAGGCCATTTTGAAATGACCAGTGATAAATTGATTCAATGTCCAAGTTCATTTCTTGAACTGTGGTTTCCATGTCATTGATTGAGAAGTGAGAATAGATTTGAAGATCGTCAGCGTAAAGGTGGAAATGTGAGTGAGTTATGTGTTCTGTTATGTCATCAATGTACAGTAGAAAAAGAAGAGGTCCAAGTACAGATCCCTGGGGCACCCCGCGTGTGACGGGCCTCCAGCTGGAGCAAACGTCTCCAACCCCGACACACTGCTGGCGATCACACAGATACGATCGAACCCAGTCGACACAACCATCAGAGAATCCAGCTTTCGTGTTTTACAAGGGAGGCGCAGCGGAGCTTTAAAAATTATTAAGCACTAAAAAGACAATTTTGCTCAGAGTGATGAACAAAGTTTTTATTATGATAATGCGGAATTAGCATTTTAATCGTTGACAATGCTATGAAGTTGTATTTTTGAGGTTATATATACAAAGTAAGTAATATGCACTGTTTACATTTCTATTATTTACAAACTTAACAAATTTTACTTGTTTACAAATTTTACTATTCTACATTTCCAAATTAATGAAACAATCATAATATATTTATTACACAGCTGACTTTTTGTCCTAGGACTTAAAAAAATTAATTATCACCTTTCAGGTCTTAGGACAAAAAAGTTACGTTTTACGTACTATTGAGAGTACGAAAAACATGTGAATTCCGTGCAGAATGATAAAAAGGGAATTTTAGTTAAGAAAAACAAACCCCTCCCACCACTATTTCTGTCTTGGTGTAATAGGTGGATACGTAGTAAACTACTCATAAAATCTCAAGCAAATGCAAACATTCCATCGTTGTACTCGGTTATGATAGGCTAAACTCACATACTACGTTTACTTAGCGCTGGCCCATTGCGCCAGCATCCTCGATTCCTTCCTCCTCCGCAGTGAATCAAAATGTGAGCCATTAAAATGTAATTTTAAAACACTGATCTGCCCCATTGTTAATCCTGCTTAATAATAAAGCCCACTATAGTTTGAACCTAATACTTTCAAGCAGTTTTTGGTGTTACGTAATATTTCCATTCATATTCGCTGAGAGGGTGACTCTCCTGTTAAGCCAAATTAAAGGAGTCTGAGAAAGTAAAGGGCAGGTCTCGCTTGTTCCAAATCAGATTTTCAGCCTATTAAACTTTACCATGAACACTTTTACGACACCGAATATACCTACTCAGCTTTGACTGCCACTACTGTTGAAAAGTTGACTGCAACAGACATCTTTGCCGACCTATCCAGATGAATCAAGCATAACTTTGAAAACCTTTAACCTTGGGTTGGTAATGACCAACACTTAGGTATTTCACTGAAATGATTTTGATGCAAACAATACCGGTTCTAGTCTCACTGGAAGTTTGTCACTCAACAAGCCCGGAAAACAGTGATAACACGGTTAGTCACAGTGACAGAGTTGCCTGAACAGGAGCAATATTCAACATTCCACTCCACTGAAACCATGAAATCAAATAGGAATTAAATTGCATCTTGCTGTAAAAGTTTGCTCTAGTTCTAGTCACAGCGAATTTGCCCATTCCCATTTCTGAAAGCATATCATGGTTCTTTGTATATTTTTTCATGAATAGGTTTTGTTGTAGTATTTTTCATGATTCACGTTAGCCAATCAAGTTAATTCCACATAAAAAATTACACTAAACAACTTATAATTGATTACATTAGATAGATCGTAATGGTGTCTGCGTATTTTCTTAATTAAGCCACAGGGTAATTAAGAATTTTTAAAGAGGGTTATAAATTTGAACAGAATAAAAAGCTATGTTTGCGTATAATTTTCAGTGGACGTGATAAAAGTCGCCGTTGATTCATTACACGTCAAAGCTTTGAAGCCAAAGTGGGTTAATAGCAATTACGGCCTTAATCCTCGCTGTTCCATGCTAAACTCATTCGCCCATGCAGTTTAGCATTCGAGCTAAACTAGCACGTATAGTTTTTCCACTCATGGTTGCAAAAAACCATACAATATTGCAATATTAATCTGTAAATACATTAAAATTAGTCAAATACAGTACAGCAATATTAATTGACTGGATATTTAAACAGACAGACCATAATAGTGTGCTCTAGATTTATTCTCAAAAGTAAATATTTTATGTAAAATGTTAACGAATTACTGTTGTATAAATAAAATACCCCCGTCGCAGCAGACCTGCGTACTCAGCGAATTTCCCATGGAATATCAGATTATTTACTTTCCCTATAAAAACACCATAGGATCGAGTATGTAGGTTTGCTGCCATGGGGTGTTGTTAGAAAATCTAAGTTAATCAATAATTGGTGAATGTAAACACAAAATTGTATCAAGCTATGGCAATTTTATATTTTCCCCATAAACCCCATGGGGGTGAGTATGTAGGCTTGCCGCCATATGGGTTTTGAAAGCAAGTATAAGTTAAACCCTATCTAGATAATGTACATACCAAATTTGATTAAGTTATGTCAATAAATAAGCAAGGTATAGGGTAATCTTGATTTCCCATAAGAATAACATGGAAAACATATTTTTGGATTTTCCCCGTAACCAGTTATGCTAAGATAAAAATTCAAAATACCAAATTGTTTGTTTTTTTTAGCTCTTTTAAATGGTTTTAGTTAAAATTTATAAATTTTGAAAACTGAGGTCCAAAAATGCCAAAAACCCATTTTTGACCCCTTTGAAACCCCATAAAACCCCGTTCCCATAACCCGATGACGCTGGTTCGCGAACTCATGAAAATAGACCTGGTCTTACACCTTCATACCAAATTTCATCAAAATCGGAGGTCGCTGTCAAAAGTTATCAGTACCACGGACACATAGATCTATATATATATAGATATATATATATAGATATATAGATATATATATATATACATATATATGAAAATGAACGGACAGTGTTTTTGGCTTTTGGGGACCCCAAAACAAAAAAGTAACATGGTCCCGGGCTTAGGTCTTACCATGGCTACTACCATAATAGCGTATTCCCTATAGGGAAATTCGCTAAAACAGGGCGGTCCCAAAGTCTGTTAGCATTCCAACAGTAGTTGCTTAACAGAGTAGATAAGTGCTCTTACAATTTGTTACCTGTTACATAAGAGAATTTTTTACGTCTAAAAAACCGGTAAACAAAGACTGTGCAAAATGATGTATTTGTTACATACATAATTGCTCTTAGATACCTCAACTGACGGCTAATTGAGCTTTCAGGTTTAATTGAGTGACGTGTTTAATTACATGTCCTGCAAGACAAACTGAGTAAAACTATGTGATTAAACTACATTTGATGCTTTACAAAGTCAAAAATTAAGATTAAGAATGTACAGTATTCTTTGGCCGCTAATGAATACATTACTACCTCAACCACATGAAATTTAATAGTGACTGGAAAACATAGATACTTTTGTGACTTTTAATTTAAAAAATAAATCTTCTTGTTTATTGATTGTTGGATCTTTAAAGAGACACATGTAAATTCATTTTCATAGAAGTAGTTTTATTTCAAAATTAGCCAAATAAATATTCTTGGTTTTTATCCTAACAGAGCTATAGATGGTACCAATAGATGGTGCAGCTGGTAGCCATACATCACTACACGCTCAACCAGGGTCAAACTCATGCGGCGCAGCTGGTAGCCATACATTACTACCGGCTCAACCAAGGTCGAACTCATGCGGCGCAGCTGGTAGCCATACATCACTACAGGCTCAACCATGGTCGAACTCATGCGGCGCAGCTGGTAGCCATACATCACTACCGGCTCAACCAGGGTCGAACTCATGTGGCGCAGCTGGTAGCCATATATCACTACCGGCTCAACCAAGGTCGAACTCATGCGGCGCAGCTGGTAGCCATACATCACTACAGGCTCAACCATGGTCGAACTCATGCGGCGCAGCTGGTAGCCATACATCACTACCGGCTCAACCAGGGTCGAACTCATGCGGCGCAGCTGGTAGCCATATATCACTACCGGCTCAACCATGGTCGGACTCATGCGGCGCAGCTGGTAGCCATACATCACTACACGCTCAAACAGGGTCAAACTCATGCGGCGCAGCTGGTAGCCATATATCACTACCGGCTCAACCATGGTCGAACTCATGCGGCGCAGCTGGTAGCCATACATCACTACACGCTCAACCAGGGTCAAACTCATGGGCCGCAGCTGCTAGCCATACATCACTACCGGCTCAACCATGGTCGAACGCATGCGCCGTAGCTGCTAGCCATACATCACTACCGGCTCGACCATGGTCGAACTCATGCGGCGCAGCTGGTAGCCATACATCACTACCGGCTCAACCAGGGTCGAACTCATGCGCCGCAGCTGCTAGCCATATATCACTACTGGCTCAACCAGGGTCGAACTCATGCGCCGCAGCTGGTAGCCTTACATCACTACACGCTCAACCAGGTTCGAACTCATGCGGCGCAGCTGGTAGCCATACATCACTACACGCTCAACCATGGTCGAACTCATGCGCCGCAGCTGCTAGCCATACATCACTACCGGCTCAACCATGGTCGAACTCATGCGCCGCAGCTGCTAGCCATACATCACTACCGGCTCGACCATGGTCGAACTCATGCGGCGCAGCTGGTAGCCATACATCACTACCGGCTCAACCAGGGTCGAACTCATGCGCCGCAGCTGCTAGCCATACATCACTACTGGCTCAACCAGGGTCGAACTCATGCGCCGCAGCTGGTAGCCTTACATCACTACACGCTCAACCAGGTTCGAACTCATGCGGCGCAGCTGGTAGCCATACATCACTACACGCTCAACCATGGTCGAACTCATGCGCCGCAGCTGCTAGCCATACATCACTACAAGCTCAACCATGGTCGAACTCATGCGGCGCAACTGGTAGCCATACATCACTACACGCTCAACCATAGCCGAACTCATGCGCCGCAGCTGCTAGCCATACATCACTACCGGCTCAACCAGGGTCGAACTCATGCGCCGCAGCTGGTAGCCATACATCACTACACGCTCAACCAGGTTCGAACTCATGCGCCTCAGCTGCTAGCCATACATCACTACCGGCTCGACCATGGTCGAACTCATGCGCCGCAGCTGCTAGCCATACATCACTACACGCTCAACCATGGTCGAACTCATGCGCCGCAGCTGCTAGCCATACATCACTACAAGCTCAACCATGGTCGAACTCATGCGGCGCAACTGGTAGCCATACATCACTACACGCTCAACCATAGCCGAACTCATGCGCCGCAGCTGCTAGCCATACATCACTACCGGCTCAACCAGGGTCGAACTCATGCGCCGCAGCTGGTAGCCATACATCACTACACGCTCAACCAGGTTCGAACTCATGCGCCTCAGCTGCTAGCCATACATCACTACCGGCTCGACCATGGTCGAACTCATGCGCCGCAGCTGCTAGCCATACATCACTACACGCTCAAGCATGGTCGAACTCATGCGGCGCAGCTGCTAGCCATACATCACTACACGCTCAACCATGGTCGAACTCATGCGGCGCAGCTGCTAGCCATACATCACTACCGGCTCAACCAAACCTGTAAATCTTTTAGGCGACCTTTTAGTTAATTTTCCATTAACAACAATTTTTCGGTTTCAGGTCACATTTCCTGAATAACGGACGTCAATGTATTGATTATTTTGTCGTTTAGAGTTTCTAAACTAGGCACTGAGGAAGAATAAACCAAATCTTTGACAAATCAGCGGACGTAAAAAATTTAGAGAGGTCAAGCGTGATGAATAAGGTAGCTATTTAGTCGGACCACCAAGATTTGTGTGTGTGTGTGTGTGTGTCTATAAATTGTATTATTATTTTTATATTTTAATTGAACCAAATGACTTTTGCAATACAATTCCTGTAATTGTCAACTGCAATAAAATGATTATTATTATTATTATTATTGTGTGTGTGTGTGTGTGCGCGCGCGCGCGCGCGCATTATAAGTAAACTGCTTTAATGTCAATCAGCTAAGTTTAAGTTTTAACAAATTAATGGGAAAAAAAACTAAATTAAATTCTCTTAAAAACGAGAAACGTTAGATGCTTTTGGCTATAATGGTGCCCGTATAGCAAAGCTATGAAATTAGGGCAAGACTTTATGGACACCCGGTATAGTAAAAATCATTCTTATACATACAAATTTATCTTAACCATGTAATTTATATGACGTAATTAACAATACTAAACAGATTAACGTAGACTTTTAAATCAACTAAATTGACAATACGGTGATAATTTACTTCACGTGTATGTTTGAAACTTCGTGTTGAAATAAATCAATTAGGGACGCTAGTTCGTAGATTCCTGTGAATTCTACTATTCTCAGTGCATAACCCTTTTATCGGAGATATGCTTATCATATGTCCTCTCTGTAATATTTGTACTGGTTCTTGGTATTTCATTACTCTCTGTTTGTACGAATTAATGCATATTAACTCCGATTAAAAATACAGTCCAGCTATGGCCTATAGATCTACACTCGTATTGACAAAACAAGCAAATTACCACATAAGTAGGCAAATAAAAAACATTATCTCTTGTTTTAATTAAAAATAAATATTTTAAGCTGCAATACGTTTTTACGTATTGGTAATAAACAATAATATGTGGCTCTGGGAAAAATAAATGCACGATGAAAGGGTGATTCAATAAAATGAAAAAGATACAGGTGGAGTGTAATATAAGGGTAAAAAAAATAAAAAACAGTCAATGGCAATTTCTATATTTAAATTATTGTAATTTTTCATTTCACGAATTTTCAGAAAATTCTTTTAATACTAATTTAGATGGTGTAACAATTTATGTTTTAACCTTCAAACTGCAATAGGAATATTATTTTAAAAGATAAAGTTTTATTTTGTGCGTCGAATACTCATAGATACAGTACTTCTGTAAGCCATATTTTCATTGCAGCACAAAAAAAGTTGAACTGATTCAATAATATTAATTTGTTTAGGAATTACAACCCATAACATAATATGATATAAAAGTTATAGCATAAGAAGCAAAGCATAAACCATAATAATGAAAAACCAAACTCGGCACATGTTAACAACATGAAAAACTGCACCTTTTCATTAACTACACAACTTTGCCCCGACCCCCAAAATGGGGTATTTCGGGTGCAGCCCCAAATTTTCAAATGTAAACCAATATTGAGTGACCGCTCATTTTAAACGGTTTATCAAGATAAATTAAATGGCCCAAACCGGAGCTCGATATCTCATCTCTAACCAAAATGGCAGCCATTTTAAAATTCGAGAAGGGTAAATTGACATTTGTTAAAATTCGGAAAATAACTTAGCTTTTTTTAGAATCGAGAATATCTGGAATTATTTTAGAATTGAAGCTACTAGTTCATTTCTGCTACTAGGTTCAGTTTTAAAATAATTCCAGAAATTATCAATTCTAAAAAGCTATTTTCCGATTTAATTTTAACAAATGTCAATTAACCCTTCTCGAAACCGTCTTGATAAACCGTTTAAAATGAGGAGTCACTCAATAGGGGTTTACATTTGAAAATTTGGGGCTGCCCCCAAAATACCCCATTTTGGGGACAGGAGCAAAGTTGTGTAGTTGATGAAAAAGTGCAGTTTTTCATGCTGTTAACATGTGCCGAGTTTGGTTTTCCTACTGCAACGCGTTAAAAAGTTAACTGGGGGTGTCCAGACTTTTGCCTAACCCTGTATAAATTGAACTATACCCAGTTTTCAATTTAAACACTATCATTTAACTGATCAGACTACCAGTGACACAACTTCAGTTTTACAATAATGAATGCTTCACATAGTGTTATTAAGCATTGTTCGTCGGGTTTTTTATTAGTAACTGGGATGTCGAGAATTTGCTAGGATCTGGTCAACTTGTACACTTTTTGTAGTAATAATCTAACCCACATACGCCTATCCTGGAGATCGCATTATTTTCATTCCAAAATAAAGTCATCTGCAAAGTTTGGAGAAAGTCGCTAGTCGTTTTTAGGTGAGTGTGCTTGCATACACACACACACACACACACACACACACACACACACACACACACACACAGATTAACTTTCTCGTATTAGAGTTTGGGATTCAATGAGTATTTGGGTCATATGAATATACCTGACATTAAATACCATTTTATTACAATGGAAGTGATTTAAAATGTATAGCCGAGGAAGCTTAATTCACCAGATAGTTATTTGTAGTGCATGTTTTCTTTTTAAACGCCACTGATGATTTGAAACACTAAAAATGCAAACATAACACATATCTATGTTATGTTTGCACTTTTCTTGTTATTAACATTCATCAATGTATGTTCTATTTACAGGATTTTAATTATATTTTGTTTAAAGTTAATGATCAAGCAGACCACTAAACATTTATACAACGTTCTGCTTTCTTTTTGAAAATCTTTTTCAAATTGACTCTTGTTATTCCACTTAAAAAATTTGTTGTACATCA